>SZWC01001825.1:248620-262051 GCA_023375785.1 Penium margaritaceum | reverse complement strand
CTGTGACGCGTTACTCTCCGTTCGTTCTGTTTTTCTCTCACTTCGTACTTTCACGCAAACTTCTGTTGCATGGTGTCTTCCTTGCACTAGCCCAGCTACTGCCTGCTTGTCTAGCACAGCAGCCTACACCGGCACCGCACTTGGGCATGGAGAGGGGCAATCTTCAACACTTAGTTGGTTACTCATTCTTCATTCCTAATCGGTCATTGCTTCATTCCGGCTGCTTTCTGGCGCTAACTCTGGCGTGCACACTTTTGAGTAACAAACCAGAGCTCTGATACCAAAAGGGAACTAGCTATTGCGTAGGTTGGGGCAGTGGCGTTGTTGATGCAGCGTGCGGGAACCCACGCTCGTTGCTTGGTCTGCCCCCTTAGTCTGGTGCACTAATTCATTTTCCTGATTTATGCTAGCTTCTTGACCGGGTGTGGACCCCTGACATGTTGTGGGAAACTAGAATGGGGATGGCTCGAATCCCTCCACGCTCAAGGGTCGCGAATGACAACGAGCTCGCTGCCCGCTGGCTCGCTGCCCCCAAGCACAAAACACTGACCACCTCGTCATTTGCTATTGGGTTCTTCATCTCTCTCCTAACTCCTCCTGCACATTGCTCTCCTTGCACTAACCTGTTCATCACAGCAGACCGTGTTACACCCCTCACTGCCCTCGACAGTCAACCCCCTCACAAACCTCGAAAGCCCGCCTCTCCTCACAGGCTTCCAGCCGCAATTAGCCCCGTGGCTAACTCATGGCATCCCTCCTCACAAACCGAGAGCCCCCGCTGTCAGTTACGCCCTCGTGTCGGGCTGACTCTTAGCCTCACTCTTGTGCTTTCCTCTCCCCACCTTCCTTCCTCCACCTGCTCCACCTGCTTGACCCTCCTTTAACAGGGTCTGGTTGGCTGGCAGTCAGTCAGTTGTCACTTCTCTCCTTCTTTACTTGTTGCACTTGTTCCAAGCCAGCCAATTGTTGGCTACCTTTTGATCACTCACCACCTCAGCTCGTGTTCCATCCCTGGTCTGCATTGGTCTGCATGCCCTGCACCAACTCTTCCAATAGCCACATGAACAGTGAAAGACACCAGCGTGATAACATGTTCCATGTCTTTGTTCAGTGGAAGGCCGTGGCTGCTTCTGGGAGAGTAGTGGAGAAAAGGGTAGGATGGCTCACTCAACTTCCATCATCAACATTTTTATGAATAATCCTAGTGGAGAAGCACAACCCACAGTTGAACCAGCCAAACCATTTGTTTGCCAGGTATTTCGGGGTGCGTTAGATGAGTGACGCAAAGTGTCACTGCTTCAGGCATGCCCCATGTGCCAGCTTCATGCGTGTGCACGCGTTGTAAGTGCTCATCCCAATGACGTCATACCTTCTGGGGGACATTTAAGTGTGTTGGATCAGAATTCTCTTATCCTCTCAAGGCTTTCCTTGATGACCAAGCGTCCGAGTTGAAGATGGGGTTCTGGGTATAGACAGCGCATTTACCACAAAGGCAGGGATTCTCCTCTCTCCCTCCTGCCTCACGGATCAAAGAAGAGACAGGTGGGTCCACACAGCCTCACAGCCCTCTCCTTGATTCCCATCACTGCCGCCCTGCTGATCCCCGGACAGTTCTTCACATTCAGGCCGGTCAGGCCGGGGCAGGCCTGCAGCACCTCCTGCAGCCCGGCGTCCGTCACCTTGGAACACCCCGACACCGACAGGTTCTGCAGTGAGCCCCCAGCGGCAGAGACGAGGGCGCCAAGCCCAGAGTCTCCCACATCGCAGGCGGACAGGTCGATGTCTTCCAAGGCTGTGCACCCCTGAGCGATGCAGTGTAAGGCCGCGTCCGTCACCAAAGAGCACGAGTCCAGCCACAGGCTGCGCAAGGCGGGGCCGCAGTGGGAAGCGATGGTGGAGACGGTGGCGTCGGTGATGCGGGGGCAGCTGCTGAGGTCGATGCTGCTGAGGCTGCCAGCGTAGCAGAGGCGCACAAGGGAGCAGGCTGCGTTGTCGGTGAGCTCGCGCAGCCCGGAGAGCTCCAATGAGACAAGGCCGGGGGCCATGGAGGGGGAGGGAGCTGCGGCTGCGGAGGCGGATACTGCTGGTGTGACCGTTGCCACAGATGCGGCCAGTGCATTCACTCCATGTGGTGCTCTGTTGGCTGCTGCCTTTGACGCCGGAGCAGGGGGAGGGGGCGGCAGGCTGGTGACCTGCGGTTTGGCTTCGGAGCTTGCAGTGAGGCAGGGCAGGGAGTCGTCGAACTCGCCCACGCCGTCGCAATTCCGCACGGCGAGTGAGCGGATGGAGGTGCCGAGCCGGATCGCATGGGCCACAGCTGCGCCTGTGATGCCCGGCATGTTGCTCAGCAGGAGCGACTCCAGCCGTGTCGCACCGTTGACCAGCCCCCTCACCCCGCAGTCCGTCACAGAACCGCAGTCCGCGAGCTTCACGCTGCGCAGCGCGCTGCACCTGGAGGCTAGCACTGTCAACGCGTCCGATGTGAAGCCCTGGCAGGAGGATACGCACAGCACTCTCAGATCCGCCAGCCCTCTGGCGCCAGCCATGGCCTTGAAGCCTGCAGACGTCACGCCGTGCAAGCTGCGCAGCTGGAGCCGGGTCAGCCCGGCCAGGCTGGCGGCGGTGTGTCTCAGGCCCGCGTCGTTGAGCGCCAGGTTACCCGCCAGCCGCAGCTGCCGCAGGCCCTTGCACGCGCGGGCCACGCTGGCTATACCCGCGGCGCTCAGGAGGGGGCAGCCTGTCAGCGCCAGCACGGTGAGCCGCTGGGCGCCGCGGCCGCGGGACAGCGCTCGCAGGCCCCGGTCGGTNACGCGCGGGCAGTTGACAAGGTCCAGCTTCTTGAGTTGCGGGCAGCAGCGCGCCAGCACCCCTAGCGCCTCGTCGTCCACCCACGGGCAGTTCCACAGCGCCACCTGCTGCAGCGCCGGACTAGCCTGCGCTATGGCCTGCAGCCCCGAGGCCGACAGAGGCAGCTGCGGCAGGCCGGCCGCCGCGACGGCCGCGCCCCCGGCGCAGACCGAACCGCGCGCGATGCGGCTAGCCGGCCTTTTGTTCCTCCTCACCCCGTCGGGACCCGTCTTCCCTTCCTCTGCCTCACAACCCGTGCGTGCACCGCCCCCGTCGACAACGCCCGGACCAGCTGGCTGGCTGGCAAGGTAGGGCCCGATTGAGTCCACTTGCCGGTGCGCAGGTAGCGGGGTGTCTTGCGGTCTGTGTATGACGAGCCGCTCCAGCCCCCCTCGCCTTCGCACAGCGACAGCCAAGGCCATGAGCCGCGCGTCGCAAGCATGTCTGCCTTCCAGAGTGCGCGAAAGGCCTGCCGACTCTGGAGCCGAGGCAATCTCATCCGAGACGTCCACAGAGCCGCCGCCGCCCTCAGCGGAGAGGAGACCAGAGCGCATCCCACCCGCTGAAGAACCCAGGCCCCTGTACAAGGCGGCTCTTCTGCCACCAATTCCGCCGTGCCGCTGCTGCTGCTGCATCGAGGTTGCTGTGACTGCTACCACAGCTGCGGGGGACGCTGATGCGGCTGCAGAGGCGTGGGCGGGGGCGTTGAGGTCAAAGAGAGGTGGCTGCTGCAGCATGCCCTCGAGGTGCAGCCAGCGGCGGCACACGGCGGCGCACGCCAGGTGGTCCGCCACGTCGTGAAGGAGGCTGAATATGTGCGAGAGGCACTCGTCGGGCAGCGCTGCGGTGATGTCNGGCGCTTGGACGCCGGTCCTTCCACGAAAGTTGAACTGGACTGCGACTGTGCGGGACTATGTGTCGGTGAGCCTCGACAAGCACCGGAGGGCGAATTCTGGGTGGTTGCGCATCCCCCGGGCCGCTCTATGCGGAGCGCGTTAAAGAGGCGATGCGAGGTTGAGATGGAGGGCGGCCCATCGCTGCAGCCAGGCCACAGGGCGGCCCAGCCCGGATCGGCGGGTGGCGCCGGCGGGGCCGCGCCAGTCAAGCCGCCGGTAGGCGGAGCGGCCGCGCCGTGCGGAGCGGCGGCGAGCTTGTCGGACAGGTGCGCCGGCCCGGGCAGGGCAGGGGCGACGGGGCCCATCGCGTGGATAGAGCTATCCCAGCACATAGCGACCGACAGGGTGCAGCTGGAGTGTGGTCGAGGCCCCCTGGGGAAGACGAGCGCTGGTGTCGGACCCACACTGGGCTTGCCGAGGAGAATGTGGCCTTCCGCGCGCGCTCCCGTTAACTTGCTCTATGGGGGAGGGGCAGGAGACGACGCTGCGACTGCTTGACTGGGCCGTCAGTTGGACCCTGTAGAGGCATACTCCATCCGATGTGCTGGAAGAGAGAGCCCTCGCAGATGACAAGCACCGGACAGGAGATGGTGAACTTCGACCCTGTAGTTAGAGAGCTATTCTCGCACAGAAGAACGCTCAACAGGATGTCGGAAGGGCGGACTGGCAAGTATCCCGCAAAAGCTCCGAGTCCTGGAGTGAGGAACAGGTAGGAAAGATTCGGCTCTTGGTCGTAAGATTATGCAATATTATGGTAGCAGGGTTGGCGTTTTGTCTCTTCGGCGGTAGTGACAGGTCCTCAGCCTTAGCTGTCACGACCTGGAGTTCCGCTTGCTCCGTCCAGTTGGGCGGGAAATGGGGGGGGTGGTGATCACAGATGTTTTCCTCGCTTTGCGCCTCGTCTCAAAACAGCTGGCCGGGAGGGCGGCTATGGAGATGCATCTGTTATGGATACAGAGGGGCGGATGCGCACACCGCGCGATGGGGGGCGGGGGCTGCGTTCACACGGAAGTGAGGACCGCTGCAAGGCAAAGTGTGACGAAGGTAAGCAGCAAGCCGCAATTGAAGGCCGGAGGGAGAATGCTGCGCTACCCAAGTGTTGGGAAGCTGCTGCCAAGCGTAGCCCCTACGCTTTAGGTTGAAGTAGAGGCTTTCTTCCACAGTCAAGTTGAAAAACGCCCGAGGACGGTCCCTCCGAGAGCTGCTGCCTCTCTTGTCCGGAAGCAGCAATCCCTGTTTTCGGCACCGGCAGGACTAGCTATACCAGGAGCTGTGTCGCGATAAATGCATTATGCTGCGGGCGGCAGCCCGAGAAGCGCGCTGCCAAACCCCAGCCGGCAGGACTAGCTGGCCGCGATGAGTTGGGATGGTTGTGCCGAAGGCGTATCACTAGCCGTGCCGCGGCGAGAACTACGACGCAGGAAGGAACTTTCCTGGTGATGCTTTCCAATCCGTACGGCGACGTACGGCGCTACATGGTCTGACGTCAGCTGTTTTCGATAGTCTGCAGGGACCTTGGAGTCATCCAGGCCGTCCTGCTTCTCTCCCGTTTTCAGTCACCGGCCGATGACCCGAGGCCTACACGGGAATGTGGAAACCTTCCTCCTGGCAAGCTAGATGCGGTCCGGACTTTGCGCTCTCGCCCAGGAGTAAGAGCGCGTTGCGGCTGCAATGCGTTCACTTGGCCGAGGAGTGAGAGAAGGGGGAGGGGTTGGTCCTTGACGACGGTTGGAGTCGCGCAGGAAGACTGAAGCGGCCAGCTCGTGGTAAGCGCGGCTCGACTCTTGGCCGTAGAAGCGGGGTGTAGGAGGAAAAGCACCAGTGCGAAGCGGCACCCGACGTTTTACGGGACATGCCAGGTCAGCGATATGTCGTCCTGCTTTTCACGCGTGTACGTTAATTGGTGCGAAAAAAAATCAGCAATAATAACAACGAAAAAGAATCGAGACCAAGCTCCCTGTATGGACTTAAATTAAACCGACTTATTGGCAGTGTCCAGTAAAGTCTGTTCGAGCCGGATCCGGCATCGCTAGATGAAATCGAACCGGCCATAGCCTGTTAAGGGAGAAAAGGCGGACATCCAAACTGAGGACATCGTGAAATAGTGGATTTTACGAATTTTTTATCGTCTCTTTACACCGGTAGTTGAGTACATTACGATCGAGGGTCCAGATCTGATGTTGACCAGAACGCCTACACTAGTTTTTGGGAATGTTAGCAACCAACGGTATGCCGACGAGACGAGAGAGCTCACACCACGCTCCCTTCATGTGACCAACAAATCAAAACGGAAGGGGGAGGGTTCGAATCCAGGCCCTGCAACGCCCAACAAAACGCACTACCTTCCCTGCAGTTGAACCAACATTCAGAGGGGAAATCCCCTCATAACAACCACAGGGATACAAAAACCTCAGCAGAGCTGAGTTCTGGAGCCATTAACCAAAAAGAAAAACAAGTCTAGAAATGGTTACAGTACAAAAGAAAAATGGCAACGATCAGCTACAACTCAAACTGTAGAAATTAGATGATTTAATAAAATTCCATACACTTGAAATTAACAAAATAATGAACTCCATTGTGCAAAACAAAGCTTGCAGTTTGGGATACAAATGTTCTACAGAAAGCTTAGACGACCTAGAAGAATCACCTTTCAGCTCATGGGAATTTTTAGAAAACATTTTTTATGTATGTCATGCAATGGAAGAAATGTTTTCTAAAAACAAAAAAAACAATGAATTGCATGCCCTATGGTCTATGATTCATATGTGATGAATTTTTCATGATGGAACATGATAAAGGCAACATCATGGTTCATAATAAAGTCCAAAGTAGAATAATGACCAATCATGTCATATTCTTTGACATCAGAATGTGTTCAATAGAAAATTCTTCAAAAGTAGAAGGAATTCTAAATCAAGGAATTTTTTTCCGAAAAAAATCGAATTCAATCAAATAATTATTAAGTCCTCCTTATGATGTAATAAACTTTACTCCAATGTAACCAAACTCCTTCAATAAACAAATGCATAAAAATGTAAAATTTCCGTGTGCATCAAAATAGCCTAACACAAACACTTCTCTTCCTCACTCTATGCAAGATAAAGTACATGTCATTATTCTCATAATCTAATTTTAATAACAAAATACATGCCTCCCTATCCATCTGAATGGCTTTGCAAACTACCGAATCTAAAAAACAAAAACGAAGTAAACCACATTTTTATCATTCATTTCAATATTAACAACATGAAACATTTGATCAGTATTAGAAATAATGCATAATTTAGGCTAAGACATAAAGAATCCTATTGAGTAGAACTACAAATCTAGTTCTCAACCTTCTTTAACATTAAAATTCCCACAATAAAATATTGAATAGTATCATAATCACAAAGATCCTCTCGGTCTGTCATAAAATGAGACATAAAGAAAATGTAATTGACTTTAACTTTTCAAGGAAGTTTTTTTTTCCGTCCACATCATTCAAGGTAAATATTTATTCATGATCTTCTTTGAAAGGACAAAACCATCTTTAACCTAAAACACCAAACTCTTCTACATAGAAAAACTATTTAAAATTCACAACAAGGGCAGTTTACCTGAACCCTTGTCTTTACAACAACACATTTCAAAACAAAATGTGAGCAGTGTACACTGAGAATTGGAAACTCCTCAATATTATGACTAAGTTTCTAATCATCTCACAACAATAATGATTCTTTGCGTCAAAATTTTCCTCCGCTCATAAAACACAAATTCAGAATTTGTTTTGATGAAAGACTAACAATAATGTTCCACTCATAGTCCCCTCTCTAAGAAGGGGATATGGAGAAGATTGCACGTGCTTCCTCAACACAATCAATTAAATGATCCCTAAAAGGATGTTCCAATGAAACTCCCCTCTCATTACAAAGCATCAGACATATTTTATAATGAAGAAGTTATTTCAAAAACACCAAACGTGATGTAACAAACGGTGATCATCAACAAACCTACATAATTGTGCAACCACCTATGAACCTTGATTAATTGTCCACTAGAGGTGGAAAAGTAAAGGTACATCGTTCATACATCTTGAACTACGCTTATTCAATCTAAAATCATTTTAATATTGATTAAATGGTTTCAAGAAACTACCTCTTCTATCTTCCTCTACATATCGAAACCTCTAACACAGCACGAAAGGTACTTCATAAGCACCTTGAATAGATTAGCATGCCTCTTAAAAAGCATATTAATCAATTTTCAAGTACTCTACCCTACGAGAAAAATGCATACATGAAGTATCAAGGCATCAAGGGCGGGTTTCCTCACTATCATTAATAGACACGTCTTGAGAACAACCTTAAAGATCATTTTGCATGCCTCGTTCAAAATTCATGTTTTTCAAGCCAATTACCTAACAACAATATTCACATGCCTGAATTCTTCCATGCATATTCATACATGACGATTCAAATAATCATGGCATTAAAAACTTTACAATTGAAATGTTAAACAATGAAACAACCAACGTTAACATTAACACAACATGATAGTCTTGAATAAACCAACAAAATGGATTTCAGCATCAAAATCATGTTGAAAGACATGAGAAAATTGACAAGTCACAATCATTTCCATCATATCTTCTCTAAACTTATTATTCAATCATGAAACATTGCAACTAAAAAACATCATTTTACGTGGCCATGAAAAAAAACGTCATTTCTATTACATTATAACAAACATAATGATATTGAATACCTTCAAAACGCATGTCTTCTTCAATCATGAAATGAATGTTTGAAGTAAACAATTTCTATCTAAATTACCAAATGAACAAATAAAGATGAATTCTTTTGAACTAAAACCAATTCAAATCATAGAATAATTCATTGAGTAAATCAATAAACTGCTTTATGCTTTCTTCACTGAAAACGCATCATCACTTTGGAACTTTTTCATTGTAATGAATGATACCATCAGCAGAAATGTGATTTATATAAATAATCTATGCCACCATATTTTTGTATTGTTTCAGTTGTAATATTGTTCAATGAATTAAAATATGTATTCAGTTCTAAATTAAAGAATGAAAAATATCTTATAATGAGTTCTTGGAATGTCAAGTGTTTGATATACACTGATATCCCTATTTCAAACTTAATTCATCTTTAGCTCTCTTATATACAAGAAACTTTAGAAGAGTAAAATTGTTTTTCCTAGAATAATTACTTTAGACAACTAACAGGAACGTGTGAACCTTGATTCACCCTTTTTCACATGAAAAAAAATCTTAAGAATTAAGAGGGAATGACTTTCGAAAAGTAAATGATACATAGAAAATAAATATTCATCATTTAAATATTACTTTCTTCAACCAAATCCCTTCTTGCAAACGTAAAACAAGAACAACGTTTTTTCGGAATTCAATACCTCATGTCTAGTGTTTTTATACATTCCATCCTTGGGATTATAAATCTAGGTTAAAGATGTTTAAGTTTGAGCATAAAATTCTACTTAGATTTAAACAAAAGTTAATTTTTTAAAAATAATATTTTGAAATTACCAATCTCAATGAGATGGATAGTGCTCATTCTCCCTTTGTATAAGAAATTGACTTCATTGAAATCTTTTGAAACCTTGTAAATCATATCGAGGGATCATCAAGAAATAATTTGAAAGATTGTGTAAAGCTTTGTACATTATCTCAATTGGTGTGATTGAAAGATATCATTTACGGAAATGACAAAAGAAAAGACATTATGCCAATTCGACAAGGATAAGTTTCCCCTTGATGTTAACACACGTATTCATTACACTTGTTACGAATGGCTAATATTAAAATGCATCTCATCATTTTTCTTTTTCCTCTGAACACTCATAAGAGCACTAAAGAGATTTCCATTCTAAGAATATGTATAATTCTCATGTAAACAAAAACATATCTCATGTATGAGAGCCTCATTTAAACATGAACAGATAGGGAAGCAGTTTTGTGTTTCATTTCATCCACTATATCCATGTTTTGAATTAATACAAAACGTACACAATGAATAGAAAAATAAATTTTTTTTTTGGATTTCAAGGAAAAAATTTCATTCATCATTTTCTTTTACTTTGTTTTTCACCATTTATTACCCTTATAAGAAAGAAGCTTTTCACATGCAACTGAATTCATACATCTTCTAATGGTTTGTTCAAGAAGAAGGCATTTGATGAAATCCAATGATAATGAAATGAAGAGCTTATGCACGTAATAATGCAAAAAAAATCACACTATTCATGAACATCATCATATTATGGATGGGTTTCATTATTGTATCACTTGAGAGGAAACGTATTGCGTCAACTTCAATAACATTGCTTGAGGGTTAAAACATTAGATAGATTTAATTTAATTTCTTACACTTGCTTGAACTTCTTCATTTTATGGGAAACATATCGAAAAGCTAAAACAAAGACTTCCATGTCATCCAATCATTTCGATACAGATTATTGATTCCAGCCAATCATTTTGCCTTTTTCTAACCATTAAGGCCTTAGAATTGGCAATTCAATAGTAAAATATGATTCAATTTGCAAAAACAAAACAACAAGAACTCATATATCATGGGATTGGTTCGTTTTCATGCTCTATGAACATATTCATTTCCCATCTTCTTGAACTCCTTCACCACTTCATCTTCCAAACTTCTTCATACAACTGTTTCCAGAATACATTCTTGCAAAAACACGATGCATTTAGCTACCCATCTATTGTACCTTCCTTTTAAGATTCCGTTCTTGCCTTGACTTGCATACATGTTCAACTAAGTTAAGGCATTCTTTTTTGTTTCCTCATTCCAATTCAATCATTCTTTATGTGTAAAAAACTACTTTCCATTTCAAAGAACATATCTTTTAACAAGTAGCATGCTTTTGTGTTACGAAGATATTCCTAAGATCAGAAACTGTGATACTCAAATATATTTTTAACCCTCTTTGTAAAATTTTATGACGTCCATAAATGAGCTTGAATTTCTGTAACAATGACCAAGATAATTTGAAAATCATAGCCATGTTCATGGGGTATGCTTTGTCCCAATTCGGATTTCCATCATCATCCTTGATAAAGCAAAACATTCAAGAAATTGGGACAAGATATCCACACTCAATAATCCACATTTTGATCTTAACCAAGTAAACACTTCACTACATCAAGAGAAGCAACACCACTAAGGATCATTTAAGATATTTCCAGCCATTGGCTTCAAAATAATTAACTCTTGCAATGCAACCAATGACAATATCAAGTGTTGTGTTCCACAAGTGTATCAACTCATAACAACATAAACAATGCATGGCAATTCCGTCCTCTTCACTAAGTTACCATGTCAACAATTCTTGAATTGAATTCTCCTCCTTATGTATCTTCATATTCAGTTTAAATTATCTTCTAACAAAATAAAATGATATCAAATCATGGTATGATCAACGCATTATCTTGAGTGAGACATTTTTTACATCAACATATGAATCCAATCAAATTGGCATATGCATTAAATATTCTTCAAGTATTCTACTACTTTATAGTAGATATTCTTTCATGAGATGCATTATCGTTAAGTTTTGAAACTTTTGACCTAAAAAAATATGTATTCTTGAGTGACGCCATATCAAAACTGAATTCAAACTGTAAATAAGCAATGTTAAACGGTTCTAATGTTCTTTTCATTCAGGTGGAATTCAAACTTCATACCTTCCCAAAGTTTAAGAAAGCCATTTAAAATAGTTTTGCATCATCTTTATCCTCTCATAATCTTGTCCATGAATTCCATAAACACTTTCTGCCATGTGCAGTTGACCTTGCATTTCATTTTCAAAAAGCGTAGTTAATCTTCTTCAATGATGAATTTTCTTTGGAAGCTGTCATTCAAAATTGCAATTGTCCAAATACTATTGCCTATGTTGTAGATAATCAATCCTATTATGTTGTGCCAGAGTGTATCCATTCCTTTCCATTTCCTCCATAAAAGTAGTGAGGGTTCTTCACCCACACATCAATATTGTATGAAAATTCACTTACATTGAATTCTTCAGGAATGTGATCTTTTTTGTGACTTTTCACGTACATTTTTCTTATAATGTGATATTCTATTTCAATTTCTCCATTAAACAATTACAAACAATGGTAACGTGGATGGTTTTGTTTCTCCCTCATGATTGATCAATTTCATGTCCTTTTAAGGGAGTTGGTCTCAAACTCGCCTCTAGATGAGATCATAAGCCATGTTCCTCTTTTATATTTTTTGTGTTCAATATTTTGCCTTGAATATGTACTTCATCAAGATAGGACATGAAGTACCATCCTCCACATACCTGTCCATTTCCTCAAAGAATGTTTAAGTAAGGTCCATGTACACTTGTTCAAATTAATTTCAAGTTTTGATTCAACGTATGTGCATGACTTATACATTGAAAATTATGGGAACGAAAGACGTGTTTCATAGAATTCTAATATCTACACTTGTTTTCCCCTTAACTTCAAGATCATTTTTTGAGACATAGGATTTCTACCATATGCACCATTAATAAAATTTAATTGGTCCATAGTTATTACGAGAGTGTTTTGGGAAACGGAAGATTGTCTTCCAAGGTGTGTGCAACAATAAAATGATCTAAAGGCAAGAGTACTGGTTAACTCTAAGCCGGAGAATAAGGTTTATGTGAGTATGAGAAATAGGAGTGCAACAATGGAAGATCCACCGCATTAATCCTCCTCCACTCCAGTACTTTGCTATTGTCTTGTATCCACATACCTGTGCCACACTAATGATAGGGTTTCTAGGTTTCACTTCTATGAATATACCTTTTGACACTTATGTACGTTTTTGGCACCGTTTGTTCTAACCTAAATTGCCAAGGCAACCATTGCTTAAATCTTCTTGGATTCACCATTAGGAGGGCCTACGTTTTAAGGTTCCACCATTCGTTGTAAAACAACCCATGGCAGTAACATTTGCATCTAAGGAAGCTTAAAAAACTCTCTACAAAATTGTTAAAAAATATCTCTTGGATGGAGCTTTCAAGCAAAAATGATCGTTTTTATTCATAGCCTCAACTTAATGCCTCCCCTCGTCAAACTCAATCCATGCCATTCAACATAAGCTCCTATCGTGCTTAGAACTCCTCAATCAGCACTAAATAAAAAATAGCAGATAATCGTTGACACAAAACGCCCAGTGAGGAAGATACTTTCTCTATGTACAACGTGAAAAGAGCCAAGGGCTCCATCATAACCAGCCAAATCCTCACTAAGGCTCGGTGAGCAATCCACCGTTGCACAATACGTCGCTCGACACGACACAACTCAAGTTATTATAAGCTTGACAAGAGAAAATTTGATAAATGGAGAATTCCTTAAATTGAATAGAGAGAAGAGGTGAGGGGGGCCTCCTTCCCCCCCCCCCTTTTGTAGCACTCAACGAGCAAAGGGGGAGGGATGATAGACACGAGTACTCAACCCCTTGTCCATTGCATTGACTACATTCACGAGGAGGGAGTGGAGGATCCTCGCTCTCCACTTCATTCAATTTGCCAATGTTGTTCACAAAGTGGACAAGGGCCAGCCCTTGTATACCCCTCAACGATGGAATTTTTACACCAACAAAGCAAGAAAGGGGGTGTTGCCTCCTCACCTCCCCCCCCCCCCCCCCCCCCCCCC
>SZWC01001825.1:194862-226977 GCA_023375785.1 Penium margaritaceum | reverse complement strand
GGGGGGGGGGGGGGGTACCTCAGCCCCAAAACAACAGAGGACTTGCAACCGGTATTGGCAGAGCATGAATTCTATGGAAACGGAGCAAAAACACGGATTTGCTGGCCAGAGGGAGAAGGGAAAGTGCATGTGTAACCTTTGGCAGGGCTTAATGAGGCATGGCAGGGCTTAACATGGAGGAAAAGAGCCCAATCTGGTTTTGCAAGATGACAAGAATAGCTACAATTGCGGTTAATGCTAGGGGCGAATGCACTTAGGCTCAGAATTCCACCAAAATGAGAAGGAAAAGAGAGTATCACATGAGTCTATCATAGAATCAATCAGGTGCGAACGAGGGCAATCACGGTGAAAGGGAGTACAAGGCCGAATGTGAGCTCATGAAGTAGGTTTACATACAAGAAAGTGGCGTTACATCATCTAGTTAGCAAGACACTCGAGGTGAACTCCACTCTCATTTGAATTAGGTTCAAAATAATCCGCTGCCCATGGTTTCGGTCGATAGATCGCCGCTGTTCATAGTCGAAAACAACATGACAGCGGTGCCCATGTTTTCAAATGTCCGTCCAAAAACGGAATTCGACTTTGCTCTCGAGGTCGGCGGTCGCCAACCTTGAGAGCAAAATCGGTGACTTCTGACACCGGCCTCACCGATGTCAGAAGTTACCATGTTGCGAGTTTTGGAAATCGCAACTGCGAACTCCAAAACTCGCGACAGGGTGCGCCGCATCTTGCAACCCCCCCCCCCCCCAAATATCCGACAAATCCCCTGGTGACACTGGGGGGTTTGGGTTTTATTTTTTTACTTGCCCGGGCATCTGCCGGGTCCCGCTACCGTGGGGCCCGGCAGATTTCCTTTCTTGTATCACACGTACGCTGCATTTCGCAAACCCTCCCAACAACAAACAAGGGTGAAATAGCTCATATACCCATACGCAAAGTGTGACCCTCATCTGCCCGTCATTCGAAAGAAAAGTAACGATCCACCCATGGTTCGGAGGAAAAGCAACCATCCGCTCACCTTGCGTTACAAAAGCAACCATTCGCCCAGCCTCCGCAACAAAATCAACCAGCCGCTCACCCCTTTTTTCATGCTGGATCACAGCATGTGTTTAGGACCTGACATGAAAAAATGTGCAATGCGCATTCGTCTGAGACATAGTGATTGACGAAAATCATGTCATGCATCAACGCTACATGGTATGTGGCAGGAACATGACTTTTTTTTAACGTGTTGGGTTCCTCAGGTTTTTTCTATGTAACATTGGCATATGCGTTGTTTCATGTATGCAATTGTCATATGCGTTATATTCTGTGCGACATTGGCATATGCGTTATTCTTCGTGCGGTGTTGTCATATGCGTTATCTTTTTGTGACATTGGTATATCAGCTATATAGTTCCAAAAACTGGGTACATCGTGACCGAACCCAACAAACAACCTAAAAAGATGCATAGAAGCTTCCTAGCCACACTCCCGTTGACCAGGCATCAGTGCCTAATCAGACGGTGACGACAGTCACAAGTCGTGCACGTAATGGCAAGGGTTTAGCTAGGGGACACAAGGCAAAGTGTCTGAATGCTTCATAAGCATTTGCAGAGAGAGATAAAAAATGACAGGTCCATGGCATAAATACCTGCCGCGGCGCACAGCGGGTGTCGCACGCGGCGGTCCAAGAGCTGTCCTAAAACCGGCCCAAAACTACTGTTTTGGCCGTAACTCTATGCACACATGTTAGAATGCTGCGCCGTATGAACCTAGACATGCAGAATCTTGAGCCGGACGCTACGACTGGTCACACACAAGTCCGGCATCAATCTGTGGAAGGAAAATGCAAAACATGCAAATCGGCCTCAAGAGCCTGTCCACCGAGAAAACTCTAGCGTCTGCAGAAAAACTGCAGAGTACCCCAGCAAGCACCCGGGACGTCATGGCAGCCGCCTGGTGGCTGCTGGCGGGTGAATCCACCAACCATCAGTGCTCCGGCGCCAGCTGGGTCCGCATCAGGGATCTGCACAAGCATGGACACGGCCGAGTGGTCATAGTAAGTTGTACAAACGGACGGCAACAGCTCACATCACAACACTCCCCCATGACACAATGGTACGCATGTCCATACGCGTGCAGAACTGACACATGTGCACAACTAGATGTACAACAGTCCATGCTCACACACCCCACTCTCAGCCACTCTCAGGCAAGGGGCGTAGCCCAACAGAACGAATGGCCACCATGAACTTTCCACGCGGAAGCACCTTTGTCAAGAAGTCAGCCCACTGCATGTCCGTGCCGACCCAGATGACAAAGATCACCTGTTGCTCCACAAGATCACACACAAAGTGATGCTCAACAGCAATATGCTTCATGCGTGCATGAAACACACCAGAGTTATCTGCGATGACAAGAGCACTCTGGTTCTCACAGCACAGAACAATACAGGGCACAGACTGACGAAACTCACGAAACAGACGTTGCGGCCACACCACCTCAACAGTCCCAGCCCCCAAAGCAACATACTCAGCCTCTCATGAGCTACGCGTGATACAACCCTGCTTGCCACTGCGCCACGACACAGCGGTGCCAACAAGCAAGAATACGTAGCCTGTCCGGCTGCGCCCATCAGGACTCCACGCCCAGTCACTGTCTGTGTAGCCTTCGACTACTACCAAACACTGCCGTTGAAAGCAGAGTCCGAGGTACGGTGTGGACACCACGTACTGCACCACTCGCACAATAGCATGAAGGGCTCTCGCCCGAGGACACTGTGAAAACTGTGCAAGGAGGTTGACGGCAAAGGTAATGTCGGGTCGTGTGGTAGTGGCCAAGTACATCAGGGAGCCGATCAGACGCAAGTAAAGGGTCACGTCCACTGTCTCCCCCAGGTCTGCGGGATCATCCACCTTCAGAGCATCCTGTCCCTCAGGTGTGATGGGGGTGGAGGCTGTAGGAACTGCACCCAAGAGGTCAGCAAACCGCTCCCCCACAACATGGGCGTAACATGCCTGGTGGAACAAGAGTGTCCATCGCTGGCGATCACGCATGATCTCCATCCCGAGAAACACAACTGCAGGACCAAGGTCCTTCATCCTGTAGGCAGCCTGGAGAACTGCCTTGGCCTCCTTCATGGCCTCCATAGAAGGAGACGCAATCAAGAGGTCGTCCACGTAGACCGGGATGGCAGTGAAGCTTTTAGCTGTCCGTTTGAGAAAGAGGGACGGGTCAGCGTCACTCTATATGTAACCGGCACGTGTCAGTGTACCAGTGATCTCCAAGTTCCAGCACCTGGGTGACTGTTTCAGGCCATACAAGGCCTTGCGCAAGCGCGTGACCTTGTCACCGACCTTGAACCCAGGTGGCTGGACCATGTAGATATCCTCCTCTAAGGTGCCATGGAGGAACGCGTTGTTCACGTCCATCTGGTGCAGCTCCCAGTCGTGGTGAGCAACAACCCCGAACAGAGCGCGAGCCGTGGTCATGCGCCAACCGGTGCAAAGGTGTCAGTGAAATCCACTCCCTCAACCTGCGAGAGCCCCTTGGCCGTCAAGCGAGCCTTGTAGCAATCGAGTGTGCCACCAGGCTTCACCTTCTTGCGAAAGACCCACTTGGCCTGTACAACCCTCCGCCCAAGCGGGAGGTCGACAAGCTCATAGACACCGTGCTCAAAGATGGCTCTCAGCTCATCCTCATAAGCAGCACGCAACAGGTCTCCATCGTGAGCTGAGAGTGCCTCCTTCAACATGCCTGGATCAGGCATTGTCGAGGGAGTGCTCCGGGTGGCTAAGACACACGCCTCCGGACTCGGTCTGACCGTGACAAGGTCGGCTGCGGCGTCGCAAGCAACTAAGAACTCTCGACAGACCAACTTGTGGCCGACATGACATGCTGGGTGAATCGCGGTGTAGTCTGCCTGGACACTCAGGCCAAGGGCCTTCGTGACGGGCTCGCCACTCTGAACACTACGAGTTGGTCGTCTGGACACAGGGTCAGCAGTCCGCTGAGCTCTAGAGGGCAATGGTCGCAGGCGACCGCCAGGCTCGCGGGAGTACCTCAACGCAGCGCTCGCCTCAGGCTGCGGGGAAGGCTGCTATGCCAGAGTCGTAGGAGGCATGGGTGGATGCACGGGAGTGGGTGTGACGGAGGGGACTGACACTGGTAAGGGGTCAGGTGTACCTGAGGGGACCGGCACTGGCACGAGTACGGGATCGGGTGTGCCAGAAGGGTCTGACACCGACACAAGGTCAGGTGTGCCAGAGGGAACTGATGCTCGTACGGGATCAGGTGTGTCACAGGGAACTGGAGCCCGCACAAGATCTAGTGTGGAACAAGGAAGTGGCACAGGATCGGGTGTGTTGGATGGTACCGATGAGGCTACTCGACCCACAGCCACGATGGCCGGATCGTCAGCAGCCGGAGACCGGTCAGCAGGTGAGGAAGCCCGGCCGGACCCGTCCGCAGGACTAGTCTCCCCCATCCGCTGGGAAGCCACACAGGTAGGAACGTGGTTGGCGGCCAGCGAGAGAATGCTGGACAAGTCGCGGTAGGTGAGAGTCTCAAAGAAGAGAGCATCTCGAGACTCGACAATGCGATGGCGAGCAGGGTCCCGAAACCGCCTGGCCTTCGACCGGGGGGAGATGCCGAGGAAGGCACACATGTGTCCCCAAGGTGAGACCTTAGAACCCTGCTGGTCCTCGGTGTACCAGACACAAGCAAGAGACCCCCAAATGCGAGCGAGACGGAGGTCAGCGCGATGGCCGAACCACAGCTCATACGGCATGACATGGTCTGGAAGTGGACCATGCGCCAAGCGGTTCCAGACCCACGTCATGTAAGAGAAGCCTTCAAAGGCAACGGACTCCGGTAGACCGCACTCAGACCGCATAGCGCGAACCGCATTCTCCATGGTGCAGTTCCAACGCTCATACACACCGTTCTACTATGGTGTAGCAGGGGCGGAGAGCTGGTGAAAGATACCGTGCTCGGCAAAGTAGGCATCCATCTTGCCCAAGAACTCGCCACCACGATCTGAACGGAATGTATGCAGAGTGTGATGAGACTGCCGCTCAGCCATCACAAGCCACAGGCGGATTGCCAATGCGGCATCGCTCTTGTGGCGCAGGCTGTAGACCCACCGCATCCATGTGAAGTCATCAGTCAGGGTGAGAACGTATGGACCCCGATCAGAGAGGGACTCGACTGGGAGAGGGCCGAGAAGGTCCGAGTGAACCAACTCAAGTGGGCGTAGTGCCCGGGAGGAGGAGTCAGGGCAAGAGAAGCATTGTATCTTACCCCGGGCGCAAAAAAGACAGTCGGTCTTGGGCGGCTTCTCAAAAGAAGCTGCGTCAAGACCGAGGGCTGGCTGAGTACGAATGAGCTTGGACACAGTGTCCGAGCTCACATGGCGAAGTCGACGATGCAACAAGCGCTGGTGTTCCGGGAAAAGAACACCAGTGACAAACACTCGCGCAGAAGGGGGAGGGGAAGGATAAGCAAAGGGAGTGCAATGAGACACACGATACAGGTCATCAACAACAGAGGCACGAAGCATAATGACACGTGTGTCAAGAGCAGTCACTGTGGAAATGTCAGCAGAGTGCTCAACAGTGAGGCCCATCTTGGTGCTTGCACGAACAGAGAGCAGGCTGAGCTCAAGAGCAGGGACAAAGAGCACATCAGAAATGTACAAGGGGCCAGACGGACCATCAAACCGCACAACCCCAACTCCCTGTACAGGCAATGACTGACCAGACCCTGTGTAAACAGACCAAACAGACGCAACGAGACCCAACACAACGAAGTCACTGCGACGACAGGTCATGTGATGAGTGGCCCCAGAGTCAATGATCCACGTGCCACTCGGCTCACGACCAGTCGTCAACACTGAGCAACATGCCACAGAATACTCTGCCTCTGCTGGGCGCTCAGTAGAGGACTCAGAACAGCGACTGACAACACGGATCTGTGACTCGGCAAGCCAGTCGATACTGTCAGGTCCATCCTCATCGCAAACCACCATAGCTCCACCACAAGCATCATCACGAGAAACAGACGTAGTACGACAAGCTGTGTTGGGACCACTCGGCTGTGACAACACACACACACCTCCCTGAGTACGAAGCGCCAGCAGCTGACGAAGCTCTGCGATAGTGCGATCCTGAGGGTCCACCTCACTGTTGTCGCCTGATGAAACGGGTGCGTCTGCAGCAGTCGTGGTCGCGGCGCGCCCAGTCTGTGTGCCGCTTAAGGAAGTCCGCTGTGTGTGTGCCGCTTGGAGGCCGCGCATGATCCGAGTCCAGTCAAGTGGCTGCTCACACTCTGTGTAGCTGTGAGCGCCTCCACAGTTGTTGTAGTGGACGGAACGTCCACTGCCACTACTCGCCGGCTGCTACTACTGCTACTGCTGTCCCTTTCCGCGTCGCTTCTACCCCTTCTTTCCTTGTGCGGCCGCTGCAACGCCCTGAGTGTGGCCGCTCGGAGGAGGAGGAGGAGGCGGTCGAGGTGGGACTGGTGAGCAGGGACAGAGGCGTAGGAGGCGTCGCAGTCACTGCAGCAACCAGTGGACTCTGCTGATGAGCGACGGCAGCCTCATGAGCTGATGTGGCCTAGATGAAGTAGCGATGGGCCCAAGGAAGCAGCTGTAGTGACTCTGACAGCACAGAGAAAGCCACACGATCAAAGCCCATAAAGAGCTTCACGTGGTCCAAATGCGCTCCCATCATGATGGTGTCGAGCGCCCATAACTGCGTCTCGCCACCGGTCCCAAGGCTCGTGGAAAGGCGCATCGCGCGCCTCCAGTAGTCAGCTGTGAACTCTGTGGGGCCCTGGCGGAGCGAGTGAAACTCACGTAGTTGGGCCGCCCTCGTGGCATGGGTCTCCGCAGCGAGAAGTGTCAGGGCCAGCTCCCAGCCCTGACGCGGATCTGCTCCAATCCCGGTCCCGGTCTGACCGAGGAAAGGACGGAAGTCGATCACAGTCTCCCGTGGCATGGCGTAGAGGAGACCCCGCATCGCTCTCGCTGCTGTCTGGGCCTGGTGAGCGTCGCGGGTCTGGTACTGGCTGGGGTAGTACGGCCAGACACCCTCAGAATTGGCCCACACCTGAAACAGGGTCTCCCAGCAATCGAAGCCCTCGTCACTATCGTAACGTGGTGGAGGTGTCTCAAAGTCCTTCGGTCGCCGCTCCGTGGGGAGGGCGACCTCAGGCTCAGGAGATGGTGGGCAGGGCATGGCGAGCCCACCAGTGAGGGAAACACCACCAAAGGTGAACGCTGTTGAACGACGTGTCTGATCCTGACAGCGAGAAGGTGGTTGAGCGGGAGGTTGTGATCCCAGGCGTAACTCACGGATGCGCTCCTCGAGCACACGAATATTGTGCTCGCGTGAGTCATCCTCAATCTCCTCCTCGTCCCAGGTGTCCACCTGTGATGATCGATGCTGAGACCGCCGCAATGTGTAGGGTGTAAACTGTTGAGCGAATGGTGCACCTCCAGTAGACTCTCCAGGTGGCTGCTGTGAAGCCATCGAACGACCCCGCAGTAACTCCGTGATCTTCTACAACGCGTCAGACTGCCTATGCTGCTGCTGGCGCATCTCGTCCTGCAACCGACCAAGCTCATCGATCATGTGGGACTGCGACCGCGGGCTCACAACGCCCGAAGAGGAGGAAGAGGGATTAGCGGGTCCTTTGTCCTTGTCACTGACGGGCGCCATCGCAGTGCTCAGTATGGGGCCGAGCGTAAAAAATGCTCCAAACAAAAAACTGACAGCGTTTCTCGATGATTTGAGACGCTGGCAATTTTTGTTTGTCCGGCCAAAAATTTGGCTAAGCATGGTGTTGACGGCCAGAAATTTGGCTAAGTGCTGAAATTTAAAAATTTCAGCACGAAAAACTCAAGGTTGTCCAAATCAAGCGAAATTTGGACCACAGAGGCTCCTGAACATGGTGGTGAAGTTTTCGGTCGCAAAAAGTTGGAAAAAGTGGCAAAACCTCACTTTTCCCTGCTCTGCCCGAATTTCAGCAGAAAACAAATCTTCGTTGCACTTCAGTCTTTACTGGTGGCGACAGAGCACGAAACTGAGCGTGAATAGTAGCTCTGGAGAGCTTGAGAGAAGAGCTTTTCAACGCACCCTCAAACGCCTAAAACGGCGTTCCTTTGAAGCCAGGGCAAGCTCGTGCCGACGGGGAGGTGGTGGCTGACGCGATTTTTGTCTGCGGCTCCTCCACGTCCGTGCGGCTTCTAGGAAGTTGCACGGACAAGGGCAGCGGTGGCGCATGTTGCTGTTGTTGCTGCTACTGCTGCTGCCGTCAAGCTTGACGGCAGCGGCCTCAAGCCACTTTGGCGGCTACTGTTGCTGACGTTTCTCATGCCGCCGCCGATGTTGCTGCTGCTGCTGCTGTGGTCAAAACTGCCAGCACTGTTGCTACGCTGCTGGACAGCTGCTATGGCGCTGCTGCGCTGGCGTGATGCTACACTGCTGCACCCCTCCTGCAGGACTCCTCCTTCACGCGCAAGTACAGGGTCACGTCCACTGTCTCCCCCAGGTCTGTGGGATCATCCACCTTCAGAGCATCCTGCCCTTCAGGTGTGATGGGGGTGGAGGCTATAGGAACTGCACCCAAGAGGTCAACAAACTGCTCCCCCACAACATGGGCGTAACGTGCCTGGTGTAACAAGAATATCCGTCGCTGGCGATCACACACGATCTCCATCCCGAGAAACACACCTGCAGGACCAAGGTCCTTCATCCTGTAGGCAGCCTGGAGAACTGCCTTGGCCTCCTTCACGGCCTCCATAGAAGGAGACACAATCAGGAGGTCGTTCACATCGACCAGGATGGCAGTGAAGCTGTCAGCTGTCCATCTAAGAAAGAGGGACGGGTCAGCGTCACTCTGTACGTAACCGGCACGTATCAGTGTACCAGTGATCTCCAAGTTCCCGCACCTGGTTGACTGTTTCAGGCCGTACAAGGCCTTGCGCAAGCGCCAGACCTTGTCACCGACCTCGAACCCAGGTGGCTGGACCATGTAGATCTCCTCCTCTTAGGTGCCATGGAGGAATGCGTTGTTCACGTCTATCTGGTGCAGCTCCCAGTCGTGGTGAGCAACAACCCCAAACAGAGCGCGAGCCGTGGTCATGCGGCCAACCGGTGCAAAGGTGTTAGTGAAATCCACTCCCTCAACCTGCGAGAACCCCTTGGCCGTCAAGCAAGCCTTGTAGCGATCCAGTGTGCCATCAGGCTTCACCTTCTTGCAAAAGACCCACTTGGCCTGTACAGCCTTTCGCCCATGCGGGAGGTCGGAAAGTTCATAGACACCGTGCTTACTGATGGCTCTCAACTCATCCTCACAAGCAGCACGCCACAAGTCTGCATCGTGAGCTGAGAGTGCCTCCTTCAACGTGCCTGGATCAGGCATCGTTGAGGGAGCGCTCCGGGTGGCTAAGACACACGCCTCCGGACTCGGTTTGACCGTGACAAGGTTGACTACAGCATCGCAAGCGACCAAGAACTCTCGAGAGACCAACTTGTGGCCGACATGACATGCTAGGTGAATCTCAGTGTAGTCTGCTTGGACACTCAGGCCAAGGGCCTTCGTGCCGGGCTCACCACTCTGAACACTACGAGTCGGTTGTCTGGGCACAGGGTCAGCAGTCCGCTGAGCTCTAGAGGGCAATGGTCGCAGGCGACCGCCAGGCTCGTGGGAGTACCTCGACGTAGTGCTCGCCTCAGGCTGCGGGGAAGGCTGTTGTGCCAAAGTCATAGGAGGCATGGGTGGATGCACGGGAGTGGGTGTGACGGAGGGGACTGACACTGGGAACGGGTCAGGTGTACTAGAGGGGACCGGCACTGGCACAAGTACGGGATCGGGTGTGCCAGAAGGGTCTGACACCGACACAGGGTCAGGTGTGCCAGAGGGAACTGACGCTCGTACGGGATCTGGTGTGTCAGAGGGAACTGGAGCCCGCACGGGATCCGGTGTGGAACAAGGAAGTGGCACACGATCGGGTGTGTCAGACGGTACGGATGAGGGTACTGGACCCACAGCCACGATGGCCGGATTGTTAGCAGCCGGAGACCGGTCAGCAGGTGAGGAAGCCCGGCCGGACCCATCCGCAGGACTAGTCTCCCCCATCCGCCGGGAAGCCACACAGGTAGGAACGTGGTCGGCGGCCAGCGACAGAATGCTCGACAAGTCGCGGTAGGTGAGAGTTTCAAAGAAGAGAGCATCTCGAGACTCGACAATGCGATGGCGAGCAGGGTCCCAAAACCGCCAAGCCTTCGACCTGGGGGAGATGCCAAGGAAGGCACACATGCGTCCCCGAGGTGAGACCTTAGAACCCTGCTGGTCCTCGGTGTACCAGACACAAGCGAGAGACCCTCAGACGCGAGCGAGACGGAGATCACACGATGGCTGAACCACAGCTCATACGGCGTGACATGGTCTGGAAGCGGACTATGCGAGAAGCGGTTCCAGACCCACGTCATGGAAGAGAAGCCCTCAAAGGCAAAGGACTCCGGTAGACCGTACTCTGACCGTATAGCGCAAACCGCATCCTCCATGGTGCAGTTCCAACTCTCAGACACACTGTTCTACTGTGGTGTAGCAGGGGCGGAGAGCTGGTGAAAGATACCGTGCTTGGGAAAGTAGTCATCCATCTCGCCCAAGAACTCGCCACCACGATTTGAACGGAATGTGTGCAGAGTGTGATGAGACTGACGCTCAACCATCACAAGCCACAGGTGGAGTGCCAATGCAGCATCGCTCTTGTGGCGCAGGCTATAGACCCACCTCATCCGCGTGAAGTCATCAGTCAGGGTGAGAATGTATCAACCCCGATCAGAGAGCGACTCGACTGGGAGAGGGCTGAGAAGGTCCGAGTGAACCAACTCAAGTGGGCGCAGTGCCCGGGAGGAGGAGTCAGGGTAAGAGTGGCGATGCATCTTACCTTGGGCGCAAAAAACACAGTCGGTCTTGGGCGGCTTCTCAAAAGAAGCGACGGCGTGGCAGTGTCCGAGGTCACATGGCAGAGGCGATGGTGTAACAAGCGCTGGTGTTCCGGGGAGAGAACACCAGTGACAAACACTCGC
Organism: Penium margaritaceum; assembly: GCA_023375785.1. Taxonomy (NCBI): domain Eukaryota; kingdom Viridiplantae; phylum Streptophyta; class Zygnematophyceae; order Desmidiales; family Peniaceae; genus Penium; species Penium margaritaceum. Next base: position 215,896 of record SZWC01001825.1, on the reverse strand, counting down.
GCAGAAGGGGGAGGGGAAGGAGAAGCATAGGGAGTGCAATGAGACACACGATACAGGTCATCAACAACAGAGGCACGAAGCACAACGGCACGTGTGTCAAGAGCAGTCACTGTGGCAGAGTCAGCATAGTGCTCAACAGTGAGGTCCATCCTGGTGCATGCACAAACAGAGAGCAGGCTGAGCTCAAGAGCAGGTACAAAAGAGCACATCAGAAATTTACAAGGGGCCAGACGGACAATCGAACCGCACAATCCCAATTCCCTGTACAGCCAACGACTGACCAGACCCTGTGCGAACAGACTGAACAGACGCAACGAGACCCAACACAACGAAGTCACTACGACGACAAGTCATGTGATGAGTGGCCCCAGAGTCAATAATCCAGGTGCCACTCTGCTCACGACCAGTCGTCAACACTTAGCAACGTGCCAAAGAACACTCTGCCTCTGCTGGGCACTCAGCAGAAGACTCGGAACAACGACGGACAACACGGATCTGTGACTCGGCAAGCCAGTCGATACTGTCAGGTCCACCCTCATCACAAACCACCAGAGCTCCACCACAAGCATCATCACGAGCAACAGACGTAGTACGACAAGTTGTGTTGGGACCACTCGGCTGTGACAACACACTCGCACCTCCCTGAGTACGAAGCGCCAGCAGCTGACGAAGCTCTGCGATAGTGCGATCTCGAGGGTCCACCTCACTGCTGCTGCCTGATGAAACGGGTGCGTCTGTAGCACTCGTGGTCGCGGCGCGCCCAGTCCGTGTGTCGCTCAAGGAAGTCCGCTGTGCGTGCGCCGCCTGGAGGCCGCGCATGATCCGAGTCCAGTCAAGTGGCTGCTCACACTCTGTGTAGCAGTGAGCGCCTCCACAGTTGTTGTAGTGGACAGAACGTCCACTGCCACTACTCGTTGGCTGCTACTGCTGCTGTTGCTGTCCCTTTCCGCGTTGCTTCTTCCCCTTCTTTCCTTGTGCGGCCGCTGCAACGCCCTGAGTGTGGCCGCTCGGAGTAGAGGAGGAGGAGGAGGAGGCGGTCAAGGTGGGACTGGTGAGCAGGGACAGAGGCGTAGGAGGCGTCGCAGTCACTGCAGCAACCAGTGGACTCTGCTGATGAGCGACGGCAGCCTCATGAGCCGATGTGGCCTGGATGAAGTAGCGATGGGCCCAAGGAAGCAGCTGTAGTGACTCAGACAGCACAGAGAGAGCCACACGATCAAAGCCCGTAAAGAGCTTCACGTGGTCAAAATGCGCTCCCATCATGATGGTGTTGAGCGCCCACAACTGCGTCTCGCCACCGGTCCCAAGGCGCGTGTAAAGGCGCATCGCGCGCCTCCAGTAGTCAGCTGTGAAGTCTGTGGGGCCCTGGCAGAGCGAGTGAAACTCACGTAGTTAGGCCGCCCTCGTGGCATGGGTCTCCGCAGCGAGAAGTGTCAGGGCCAGCTCCGAGCCCTGACGCGGATCTGCTCCAATCCCGGTCCCGGTCTGACCGAGGAAAGGACGGAAGTCGATCATAGTCTCCCGTGGCATGGCGTAGAGGAGACACCGCATCGCTCTCGCTGCTGTCTGGGCCTGGTGAGCGTCGCGGGTCTGGTACTGGCTGGGGTAGTACGGCCAGACACCCTCAGAATTGACCCACACCTGAAACAGGGTCTCCCAGCAATCGAAGCCCTCGTCACTATCGTAACGTGGTGGAGGTGTCTCAAAGTCCTTCGGTCGCCGCTCCGTAGGGAGGGCGACCTCAGGCTCAGGAGATGGTGGGCAGGGCATGGCGAGCCCACCAGTGAGGGAAACACCACCAAAGGTGAACGCTGTTGAACGACGTGTCTGATCCTGACAGCGAGAAGGTGGTTGAGCGGGAGGCTGTGATCCCAGACGTAACTCACGGATGCGCTCCTCAAGCACACGAATCTCGTGCGCGCGTGAGTCATCCTCAATCTCCTCCTCGTCCCAGGTGTCCACCTGTGATGATCGATGCTGAGACCGCCGCAATGTGTAGGGTGTAAACTGCTGAGCGGATGGTGCACCTCCAGTAGACTCTCCAGGTGGCTGCTGTGAAGCCATCGAACAACCCCGCAGTAACTCCGTGATCTCCTGCAACGCGTCGGATTGCCTCTGCTGCTGCTGGCGCATCTCGTCCTGCAACCGACCAAGCTCATCGATCATGTGGGACTGCGACCGCGGGCTCACAACGCCCAAAGAGGAGGAAGAGGGATTAGCGGGTCCTTTGTCCTTGTCACGAACCGGCGCCATCGCGGTGCTCAGTATGGGGCCGAGCGTAAAAAATGCTCCAAACAAAAAACTGACAGCGTTTCTCGACGATTTGAGACGCTGGCAATTTTTGACTGTCCAGCCAAAAATTTGGGTAAGTATGGTGCTGACGGCCAGAAATTTGGCTGTGCTGAAATTTAAAAATTTCAGCACGAAAAACTCAAGGTTGTCCAAATCAAGCAAAATTTGGACCACAGAGGCTCCTGAACATGGTGGTGAAGTTTTCGGTCGCAAAAAGTTGGAAAAAGTGGCAAAACCTCACTTTTCCCTGTTCTGCCCGAATTTCAGCAGACAACAAATCTACGTTGCACTTCAGTCTTTGCTGGTGGCGACAGAGCACGAAACTGAGCGTGAATAGTAGCTCTGGAGAGCTTGAGAGAAGAGCTTTTCAACGCACCCTCAAACGCTGAAAACGACGTTCGTTTGAAGCCAGGGCAAGCTCGTGCCGACAGGGAGGTGGTGGCTGACGCGATTTTTGTCTGCGGATCCTCCACGTCTGTGCGGCTTCTAGGAAGTTGCACGGACAGGGGCAGCGGTGGCGCATGTTGCTGTTGTTGCTGCTACTGCTGCTGCCGTCAAGCTTGACGGCAGCGGCCTCAAGCCACTTTGGCGGCTACTGTTGCTGACGTTTCTCATGCCGCCGCCGATGTTGCTGCTGCTGCTGCTGTGGTCAAAACTGCCAGCACTGTTGCTACGCTGCTGGACAGCTGCTATGGCGCTGCTGCGCTGGCTTGATGCTACACTGCTGCACCCCTCCTGCAGGACTCCTCCTTCACGTGCAAGTACAGGGTCACATCCACTGTCTCCCCCAGGTCTGTGGGATCATCCACCTTCAGAGCATCCTGTCCTTCAGGTGTGATGGGGGTGGAGGCTGTAGGAACTGCACCCAAGAGGTCAACAAACTGCTCCCCCACAACATGGGCGTAACGTGCCTGGTGTAACAAGAATATGCGTCGCTCGCGATCACACACGATCTCAATCCCGAGAAACACAGCTGCAGGACCAAGGAGGCCAAGGCAGTTCTCCAGGCAGCTGTAGGCAGCCTGGAGAACTGCCTTGGCCTCCTTCACGGCCTCCATAGAAGGAGACACAATCAGGAGGTCGTTCACATCGACCAAGATGGCAGTGAAGCTGTTAGCTATCCTTCTGAGAAAGAGGGACGGGTCAGCGTCACTCTGTACGTAACCGGCACGTGTCAGTGTACCAGTGATCTCCAAGTTCCCGCACCTGGGTGACTGTTTCAGGCTGTACAAGGCCTTGCGCAAGCGCCAGACCTTGTCACCGACCTCAAACCCAGGTGGCTGGACCATGTAGATCTCCTCCTCTAAGGTGCCATGGAGGAACGCGTTGTTCACATCTATCTGGTGCAGCTCCCAGTCATGGTGAGCAACAACCCCAAACAGAGCGCGAGCCGTGGTCATGCGGCCAACCGGTGCAAAGGTGTGAGTGAAATCCACTCCCTCAACCTGCGAGAACCCCTTGGCTGTCAAGCGAGCCTTGTAGCGATCCAGTGTGCCATCAGGCTTCACCTTCTTGCGAAAGACCCACTTGGCCTGTACAGCCTTTCGCCCAGGCGGGAGGTCGTCAAGTTCATAGACACCGTGCTTACTGATGGCACGCCACAAGTCTGCATCGTGAGTTGAGAGTGCCTCCTTCAACGTGCCTGGATCAGGCATCGTTGAGGGAGCGCTCCGGGTGGCTAAGACACACGCCTCCAGACTCGGTCCGATCGTGACAAGGTCGGCTACGGCATCGCAAGCGACCAAGAACTCTCGAGAGACCAACTTGTGGCCGACATGACATGCTGGGTGAATCTCAGTGTAGTCTGCCTGGACACTCAGGGCAAGGGCCTTCGTGCCAAGCTCATCACTCTGAACACTACGAGTCGGTTGTCTGGGCACATGGTCAGCAGTCCGCTGAGCTCTAGAGGGCAATGGTCGCAGGCGACCGCCAGGCTCATGGGAGTACCTGGACGTAGTGCTCGCCTCAGGCTGCGGGGAAGGCTGCTGTGCCAAAGTCATAGGAGGCATGGGTGGATGCACGGGAGTTGGTGTGACGGAGGGGACTGACACTGGTAACGGGTCAGGTGTACCAGAGGGGACCGGCACTGGCACAAGTACGGGATCGAGTGTGCCATAAGGGTCTGACACCGACACAGGGTCAGGTGTGCCAGAGGGAACTGACGCTCGTACGGGATCTGGTGTGTCAGAGGGAACTGGAGCCCGCACGGGATCCGGTGTGGAACAAGGAAGTGGCACACGATCGGGTGTGTCAGACGGTACGGATGAGTCTACTGGACCCACAGCCACGATGGCCGGATCGTCAGCAGCCGGAGACCGGTCAGCAGGTGAGGAAGCCCGGCCGGACCCATCCACAGGACTAGTCTCCCCCATCCGTCGGGAAGCCACACAGGTAGGAACGTGGTCGACGGCCAGCGACAAAATGCTCGACAAGTCGCGATAGGTGAGAGTCTCAAAGAAGAGAGCATCTCGAGAATCGACAATGCGATGGCGAGCAGGGTCCCAAAACCGCCAAGCCTTCGACCTGGGGGAGATGCCGAGGAAGGCACACATGCGTCCCCGAGGTGAGACCTTAGAACCCTGCTGGTCCTCGGTGTACCAGACACAAGCGAGAGACCCTCAGACGCGAGCGAGACGGAGATCACACGATGGCTGAACCACAGCTCATACGGCGTGACATGGTCTGGAAGCAGACTATGCGAGAAGCGGTTCCAGACCCATGTCATGTAAGAGAAGCCCTCAAAGGCAAAGGACTCCGGTAGACCGTACTCAGACCGTATAGCGCAAACCGCATCCTCCATGGTGCGGTTCCAACTCTCAGACACACTGTTCTACTATGGTGTAGCAGGGGCGGAGAGCTGGTGAAAGATACCGTGCTCGGCAAAGTAGTCATCCATCTCGCCCAAGAACTCGCCACCACAATCTGAACGGAATGTGTGCAGAGTGTGACGAGACTGACGCTCAGCCATCACAAGCCACAGGCGGACTGCCAATGCGCTCGCTCTTGTGGCGCAGGCTGTAGACCCACCGCATCCGCGTGAAGTCATCAGTCAGGGTGAGAATGTATCAACCTCGATCAGAGAGGTACTCGACTGAGAAGGTCCGAGTGAACCAACTCAAGTGGGCGCAGTGCCCGGGAGGAGGAGTCAGGGTAAGAGCAGCGATGCATCTTACCCTGGGCACAAAAAACACAGTCGGTCTTGGGCGGCTTCTCAAAAGAAGCGACGGCGTGGCAGTGTCCGAGCTCACATGGCAGAGGCGACGGTGTAACAAGCGCTGGTGTTCTGAGGAGAGAACACCAGTGACAAACACTCGCGCAGAAGGGAGAGGGGAAGGAGAAGCATAGGGAGTGCAATGAGACACACGATACAGGTCATCAACAACAGAGGCACGAAGTACAACGGCACGTGTGTCAAGAGCAGTCACTGTGGCAGAGTCAACAGAGTGCTCAACAGTGAGGTCCATCTTGGTGCATGCACGAACAAAGAGCAGGCTGAGCTCAAGAGCAGGGACAAAAGAGCACATCAGAAATTTGCAAGGGGCCAGACGGACAATCGAACTGCACAATCCCAATTCCCTGTACAGGCAACGACTGACTAGACCCTATGCGAACAGACCGAACAGACGCAACGGGACCCAGCACAACGAAGTCACTACGACGACAGGTCATGTGATGAGTGGCCCCAGAGTCAATAATCCAGGTGCCACTCGGCTCACGACCAGTTGCTCACTGAGCAATGTGCCACAGAACATTCCGCCTCTGCTGGGCACTCAGCAGAGGACTCGGAACAACGAAGGACAACACGGATCTGTGACTCGGCAAGCCAGTCGATACTGTCAGGTCCATCCTCATCGCAAGCCACCATAGCTCCACCACAAGCATCATCACGAGCAACAGACGCCGTAAGACAAGCTGTGTCGGGAGAACTCGGCTGTGACAACACACTCGCACCTCCCTGAGTACGAAGCGCCAGCAGCTGACAAAACTCTGCGATCGTGCAATCCCGAGGGTCCACCTCACTGCTGCCGCCTGATGAAATGGGTGTGTCTGCAGCACTCGTGGTCGCGGCGCGCCCAGTCCGTGTGTCGCTCAAGGAAGTCCGCTGTGCGTGCGCCGCCTGGAGGCCGCGCATGATCCGAGTCCAGTCAAGTGGCTTCTCACACTCTGTGTAGCGGTGAGCGCCTCCACAGTTGTAGTAGTGGACAGAACGTCCACTCCCACTACTCGCTGGCTGCTGCTGCTGCTTCTGCTGTCCCTTTCCGCGTCGCTTCTTCCCCTTCTTTCCCTGTGCGTCCGCTGCAACGCCCTGAGTGTGGCCGCTCGGAGTAGAGGAGGAGGAGGAGGAGGCGGTCGAGGTGGGACTGGTGAGCAGGGACAGAGGCGTAGGAGGTGTAGCAGTCACTACTGCAACCAGTGGACTCTGCTGATGAGCGACGGCAACCTCATGAGCCGATGTGGCCTGGATGATGTAGCGATGGGCCCAAGGAAGCAGCTGTAGTGACTCTGACAGCTCAGAGAGAGCCACACGATCGAAGCCCATAAAGAGATTCACGTGGTCCAAATGTGCTCCCATCATGATGGTGTCGAGCGCCCACAACTGCGTCCCGCCACCGGTCCCAAGGCGCGTGTAAAGGCACATCGCGCGCCTCCAGTAGTCAACTGCGAGCTCTGTGGGGCCGTGGCAGAGGGAGTGAAACTCACGTAGTCGGGCCGCCCTCGTGGCATGGTTCTCCGCAGCGAGAAGTGTCAGGGCCAACTCCCAACCCTGACGCGGATCTGCTCCAATCCCGGTCCCGGTCTGACCGAGGAAAGGATGGAAGTCGATCACAGTCTCCCGTGGCATGGCGTAGAGGAGACCCCGCATCGCTCTCGCTGTTGTGGGTCTAGTATTGGCTGTGGTAGTACAGCCAGACACCCTCAGAATCAGCCGACACCTGAAATAGGGTCTTCCAGCAATCGAAGCCCTCGTCACTATCGTAACGGGGTGGAGGTGTCTCAAAGTCCTTCGGTCGCCGCTCCATGGGGAGGGCGACCTCAGGCTCAGGAGATGGTGGGCGGGGTATGGGGAGCCCACCAATAAGGGAAACACCACCAAAGGTGAACGCCGCTGAACAACGTGTCTAATCGTGACGGCGAGAAGGTGGTGGAGTGGGAGGCTGTGATCCCAAACGTAACTCACAGATGCGCTCCTCAAGCACACGAATCTCGTGCTCGCGTGAGTCATCCTCAATATCCTCCTCGTCCCAGGTGTCTACCTGTGATGATCGATGCTGAGACAGCCGCACTGTGTAGGGTGTAGACTGCTGAGCGGATGGTGCAGCTCCAGTAGACTCTCCAGGTGGCTGCTGTGAAGCCATCGAACGACCCCGTAGTAACTCCGTGATCTCCTGCAACTCGTCGGACTGCCTCTGCTGCTGCTGGCGCATCTCGTCCTGCGACCGACGAAGCTCATCGATCATGCGGGACTGCAACCGCGGGCTCACAACACCCGAAGAGGAGGAAGAGGGATCAGCGGGTCCTTTGTCCTTGTCACGAACCGGCGCCATCGCGGTGCTCAGTATGGGGCCGAGCATCAAACATGCTCCAAACAAGAAACCGACAGCATTTCTCGAGGATTTGAGACGCTGGAAATGTTTTACTGTCCGGCCAAAAATTTGGCTAAGTATGGTGCTGACGGCCAGAAATTTGGCTAAGTGCTGGAATTTAAAAATTTCAGCACTAAAAACTCGAGGTTGTCCAAATCAAGCGATATTTGGACCACAGAGTCTCCTGAATGTGCTGAACATGGTGGTGAAACATTCGGTCGCAAAAAGTTGGAAAATTTGGCAAAACGTCACTTTTCCCTGTTCTGCCCGAATTTCAGTAAAAAACAAATCTGCGTTGCACTTCAGTCTTTGCTGGTGGCGACAGAGCATGAAACTGAGCGTGAATAGTAGCTCTGGAGAGCTTGAGAGAAGAGCTTTCCAACGCACCCTCAAACGCTGAAAACGGCGTTCGTTTGAAGCCAGGACAAGCTCGTGCCGACGGGGAGGTGGTGGCTGACGCGATTCTCATCTGCGGCTCCTCCACGTCTGTGCGGCTTCTAGGAAGTTGCACGGACAGGGGCAGCGGTGGTGCACGCTGCTGTTGTTGCTGCTGCTGCTGCTGCCATCGAGCTTGACGGTAACGGCTTCAAGCCACTTTGGCGGCTACTGTTGATGATGTTTCTGATGCCGCCGCCGATGTTGCTGCTGCTGCTGCTGTGGTCAAAACTGCCAGCACTGTTGCTGCGCTGCTGGACGGCTGCTATGGCGCTGCTGTGCTGGCGTGCTGCTACACTGCTGCACCCCTCCTGCACGACTCCTCCGTCATGCAGGTGTTGCGGCCGACGCCTTGCAATGGCGCAGGTTGTTGGGTCCTCCCAAGACCTGTCGTTGCTGCTTTGTGTTGTTGCCGCTGCTGCTGCTCACTGCTGCTGCGATTGCTGCATCTCTGCTGTGCAGCACAAAAAGCTCTGGCTTGTTGCTCTGATACCATAAGAAGATGCATAGAAGCTTCCTAGCCACACTCCCGTTGACCACGCGTCAGTGCCTAATCAGACGGTGACGAAAGTCACAAGTCGTGCACGTAACGGTAAGGGTTTGGCTAGGGGACACAAGGCAAAGTGTCTGAATGCTTCATAAGCATTTGTAGAGAGAGATGAAAAATGACAGGTCCATGGCATGAATACCTGCCGCGGTGCACAGCGGGTGTCGCACGCGGCGGTCCAAGAGCTGTCCTAAAACCGGCCCAAAACCACTGTTTTGGTCGTAACTCTGCGCACACATGTCAGAATGCTGCGCCGCCTGAACCTAGACGTGTAGAATCTGGAGCTGGACACTACAACTGGTCACACGCACAATTCCGGCATCAATCTGTGGAAGGACAATGCAAAACACGCAAATCAGCCTCAAGAGCCTGTCCACCGAGAAAACTCTAGCGTCTGCAGAAAAACTGCAGAGTACCCCAGCAAGCACCCGGGACGTCATGGCAGCCGCCTGGTGGCTGCTGGCGGGTGAATCCACCAACCATCAGTGCTCCGGCGCCAGCTGGGTCCGCATCAGGGATCTGCACGAGCATGGACACGGCCGAGTGGTCACAATAAGCTGTACAAACGGACGGAAACAGCTCACATCACAACACAACCCCCCTAATTCAACTGAGGGGTTTGGGTTTTTTTTTTTTACTTACCCGGAGATATGCCGGGCCTCGCGGTAGCGGGGCTTGGCAGATTTCCTTTCTTCATTCATACGTGCACCACATCTTGCAAACTGCCCCCAATAACAGACAAAACCCCTAGTTACACTCGGGGGTTTGGGTACTATCTTTTTTCTTACCCGGGCATTTGCCGGGCCCCGCGGTAGCGAGCCCCGACAGATGCCCAGCGTGCGCCGCATCATGCAAACCACCCCAAATCTACGACAAACACCCTAGTTTAACTGGGGGGTTTGGAAGGGTCATCGCAAGCTCACAGGGAGGTTTCACCGCGAAACCCCTCCTGCGAGCTCGCGACGACGGGCGAAGTTCGTCTTCGGGCTTGAAGTCGAAATCCATGTCGAACATGTTAAATACATGAAACTTATTACAACCATGCCCATTTTTGCTCTAAAAGCGCAAAACATGGACATCGCTGTCATGTCAGATTCGACTATGGTCAGCGTGTGCAAATCGACCGCAACGATGGACATACAACAACTCCGTCCTTTAGACTAATATGGCATGGAAAACGAGCTCCTTGAATGAAATGAGGTCATGATGTTCACAAGTCCCTGCTCGTGTGGGCATTTCTATCCTTATGTTAATGGCCCACCATGCGAAACCTCAAGATTTTTTACCCTGACATGCGAAGGGCATTTTGGCCAGCTCACCTTGTGGATAGGGAAAAGGAGATGCTGTTGGTGTATGAACTTTCAGCTATCATGTAGCCTTGTCTAGGGAGAGCCTCCTAGATTGAGCTGATGGTTCTCAAGTGGCTACATTACTTCTTCCGTGACATGTATGGTGCATGCTAGCAGCTCAGTTTACCCATACGTGCTTAGTAGAGTTTTCTCGGTGGTCGAGACCCGGGTACTTGGTGATTTGTGCCAGTACACTGAGATACCTCATAGAAGTTCACTGCATAGTCCCTGACTGGTGATGCACTCTTCCATGGTCGAGACCCGGGTACCTGGTGGTCTGTACCGGTACCTCGGGAGACCCAGCACTGAGTTGTCTAGTCTTGTTGGCCCCTTGTCAGATGTGTGTAGTTTGCATGTGGCTGAGACCCGGACGCCCGGTTACATGTTCCGGCGTCTCGGGAGGCCCTAAAATTGTCTCACCTAGCTAGTCGGTGATGCTAGTGTATCACTGTGATGCCGGTTGACTGTTCCGGTGCCTCGGGAGACCTCTATTCTTGCTTTCATGTTCTATGACATGCATATTCCTCGTTCGTGCCTTGGGTGTGGTGAGAAAAGTCACAAATTCCATGCTGACGTCGGCCCATGGTTCCGTCCGAACGGGTAGGGGTTGAAGTAGACCAGGCTGTCATGTGCCCCGAGATTTTTGTCTCTGACAGGTGTCGCATGAGTTGTAGAAGGTCGCCACATTGCTCTGCATCTTGTCCCACTACTATCACTTTGTCAGCTTCTTGATCGTCTTGTTCTTGCCAAAATTTCCGCAAGGACCGGTGTCGTGGCGTTCCTCCAAGAGCATCCGTTGCAGTTCCTTGTTTGGAGGAATGACAACATAGCGAGTAAATCGCTGTCGCCAATAGGAATCGTCAAACCAAAACTTGGCTTTGCCGTACCTGACGGAATCCTTGTAACCCTTTGCAAACACTCTCGCAAGGTACGGGTCTTGTTCGAGGAGCAACGTACACATCTCAGCCATTTAATCTGGTCATCAACTAATAGCGTCCCCTGGATTTGTTTTTCCAGTCGGGTACACGATGTCAAAGTCAAAGTCGGACTCAAGGAACTCCATCCATTGAGTTTGTCAAAAGCATAGATCTGGTCCAGTCTCAAGATATTTGAGGGCGTGATGGTCGGTGGGGACGATGCATTCTCGACATTCCAAGTAGCGCAACCATGTCTTGAGCACGTACATGACTGAGAGTATCTCTTTTCCTTTCACCGCAAAGTGGAGTTCTGGACCGCATAGTTTTTGCGACATGTAAGCGGCTGGTTGTTCCCCACAGCCTTTGTCTTGAAGGAGAATGGCTCCGATGGCTCGATCAGAAGTATCGGTGGCCATGATGTAGTCCACCGGTGGATCTGCCAATCATAAGGCTATCATCAAGGTCAGAGCATTTCTGAAAGAGTTAAACGCTTCTTGATCATTGTCCCTCCAATTCTACTAAATGATTTTCCGGGTGAGATTGGAGAGAGGCACTGACGCTGGCGCATAATCCTTTACAAATCTACGGTACGAGTTGCCAAAACCCAAAAACACCTGGACGTCCCAAACATCTGTGGCCGTCAACCAATCAGCAACCGCCTCCACCTTTTCGGATCCATGGTGATCTGCACGCCGCCGATGATGTGGCCCAAAACTTGGCTCAAACGACGAACAAAATCCCATTTGAGAGTTTTCGAAATAACTTCTCTCTTTGTAAATCTCAAGAACTTTTTGGAGATGTCCATTGTGCACCTCCAGGGTGCTGTAGTACACCAGGATGCCGTCGAGGTATACGACGACAAAGTCGTTAAGGTATGGGCGAAAGATCTCCCGTAAATGTTGTTGGGACGTTTGTGAGTCCAAACGGCATGACCATGAACTCGAAGTGCATGCATCTGGTGTGGAATGCTGTCTTCTTGGCGTCCTTATCAGATATGCGGATCTGATGATAGCCGGTGCTTAGGTTAATTTTGCTAAAAATTTGGGCAGCACGAAGTTTGTCGAAAAGTTCATGTGATCGCCGGAGGGGGTAGTGGTTCTTGATGGTGATGTTCTTCAATGCCCGGTAGTCCACGCGCATTTGCAGTTTGCCTGTTTTCCTTTCTTGCGAAAAGCATAGGTGCCAGGTAGGGTGATGTGGAGGGCCTGATGAATCCCTCATTGAGCATCTCGTCCACCTGCATTTTGAGCTCCGTCAACTTGTGATCACAAGCTGACGGAGCGATCACTCATCCGATAGGTCCCCTTCATCGTCGGTAGGCTGTCCGGATTCAAGTCAATTTGATTATGACATTGCATTATGGGGGTAACGCTCAGGATAGTTTGTCAGGAAAATCCCCTTTAAACTCCTCAATGAGTTCCGCATGAGTTCGCTGTGAGCCGCTTAGATGGGCGATCGGTTGGTGTAGATTTTTCTGATTGGATAGGAGCCTCACCGTCTACTCCCGTCCTTTGTCGTTTCCTGACTCTTCAATCTTTTTCTGTAACTTCCCCCCATTTTTTTCTCGTTGTTGCCATTTTTGGCAGTCAAGCGAATGGCTCAATTTCCCAGAGGTCCAGCACAGCCGTGGATGGCACTGATCAACGGCGTCAATCTCCACTTAGGACAAGGTTTTCACTGACTACGACTTTCCTCCACCACGATAAGGATTGTGGCTTTGGGGCCGCCACCCATTGGATCCCTGCATCCGAGCGTTGTAGTTGGCGCTATCGATGCGATTGGCTGCTGAGATCAGTTACGGAGGGTTATCCTGGATGCTTGCTGAATATCTTGATCGAGGCCATTGTGGTAGAAACACAATTCGTTGGGGACGGTGTCACTGCCGGTGATGATTTGGCAGAAATGCCGAGTGTACGCTAGACTGCTGACGCAAAAGTTGGAGTCTGTATTGTGCGTTAGACTTCTTGTTCAGGTTCCCAATGCGAGCGAGGGTAGTGCGTATGAAGTCACTCCATGTTTTTGTTGGCATGAGGTAGTCTTACCACGTCAGATTTATCTTCTCGAGGGGTAGTATGCCTATGGTCGACAATGTGAGAGGGGTCGCGTGAGCCGTTGATCCAGCTCCGCCAGTCTCGTGCTGCTTTTGGATGACCTTTAGTTTGGACCACCACCTCAAAGCCGTGTGGTGCAAAAGGGAGGCCGTAAGTTCAATGTTCTTCTTGTCCTTGTTGACCCCAATAGCAATGACGTGCATCTCCAAACTCGTTAGCCGCATCTTGACCTTCAGTCCGTTGGAGTTTGCGGGATCGAATGGCTCGGGAAGTGCAAGTTGAATACGGGGTTTGCTGAAGGGGTGCAATTGTTTCTCGGTTGCACGAACAACAAAATCGAAGCTCCTCTATTGCCACGTTGAGTTGTTGGAGCAGATGGGTGTTGAGGCTCTCAAGTTCCGACAATTTCTGGTACAATTCTTCGTTGATTTGAGCTTTTCGACTGGTGCCTCCCATCGTGCCAGGTGTCAACCCAACGGGTTGCGCCACAGGCAAAGGGTTTGCCGAGCCTGAGGGGTCTGTCACCGGGTTAGTCATCGGGTTTGTCTGTGCTGTACCATTTGCCATGAAAGCTGTCGCTGCCACCTGGTTCAACTAGAGAGCGTCGTTGTTTGTGTGCCGTTGATCAGCCATCGCCGGAGTTCTCGTTGGGGACTACTGCTTGTCACCGGTTGTGTTCGCTCCGTTCATGGTTTTTGTCTTGAAGTCTGCAATCCTCTGAGCAACAGAGATGTGCTGAGGAATTGTACGAGGTTGTTGCAAGGAAGTTACTGCATCGGTTGTCCCTCCAGTGTTGCTGTGCTCTAATACCAAGTGTTGAGCGCAACATAGGTTATTCCGCTCAACTTTGGGGCATTCGGGTGTTTGGGAAAAATGGAGAAATTGTTTTAGGATTGAGTGTAATTCGATGTCACTTGTCAAGTGTGTCGAGCACATACACACAATGCCGAGAATAAGAATGAGGCATACGTTTGGGCATCAGTGTTTGAGTCGAGTGGCACGTGCGAGGTAGCGCTGTGAGTGGCTGATTTGAGAAGCATCGCCGATGATTTGGGGGGCTTCGAGAATATCGCCTTGCCTTTTTTTTTATGAGTCGAGCAACGTCGAGAAGCCGACTGAACAATATGAAAACATCAATATGGTTCGTGAAACTTCTGTCAACCATTTTGGGAATGGGTCGAAGTTGTCACAAACTTATAGAACGGAACACCGGAGGTTGTGGCAGTTGGCCAAAATGCCCTCGGTCAAACGGCATAACCATTTGGAAGTCGAAGCGCGGTGGGCCATGAATGTAAGGACAGAAACACCCACTGCAGAGTTTAGGGACTCCTGTACATCAAGTACGTAACTACAATGGAATCGGCATTTCATTGATCCTCATGATAGGGGTGGTGTTGAAATGATCCTCAGACTAGGGGCGACGTCTCAATAATCCTCAGAACGGGGGCAATGCAAAGATGGTCCCAAGTATCTCCCCTCCAAAATGTTATGCCGAACGGAGCGTAGATGGTGAACAGGTAGTAGTCACGAGACAAAACATGTCTGAGAATTTGGTACACTTGAGAAACATATAACTAGCGGTTAGTGTACTTCGATGACATGTGTCGAAATGATCAAACACATGTATACAAGTGTAGAGTTACAAGTGACACATAGTCGGGGTTGTTGGGTCAATCGTCATGCGACGCATGTGGAGTCGCGTCGTGACTGGTCGGATTGAGAAGGTCCGCCGAGGAATTGGGGGGCTTCAGAAATTGGCGGCGAAGATGCGAGATGCATCTTTATAAATCTCTGAATTTCTCGATGCGTTAAGAAGCCGACTGAAAGGTTGTGACACTTCTGTCGTCGATTCTCAAAAGTGGTCAAAGTTGTCTGAAAGTGTAAGAAGGTTTGGCGCAGGGCGAGGGCAAATAGCCAAGTTTTCCTTGACCATCGGGGTGAAAATTGAGGTCTTGTCGCGTGGTGGGCTATGTGTAGTGACAGAAATCCCCACTCCAAAAGATTAGAGAATCGTGTACTTCTGGTACGTAACACTTCTCCCCCCCTTTAGCCGCGACATCCCGAGTGCATACAGGTGTGGCCCGGTAACGGCGGTAGTACTCGTCAATCAGGCGATCGAAGACGCGGAGGTTGTCATAGGGTTCCCAGCTGCCATGCGCGACATCATAGTCGTGCCACTTGACAAGAATTTCTATTGTTTTGACACGTCATCGATGGCCAAGGATGTCCTCGATGACGTACTCCATGTCCTCGTCTACTTGTATAGGTAGAGAAAGAGGCACATATCTACTGGATAGTTCTCTCCCGGGTCTCGGTAGTGCTTGAGTCAGCTGATATGAAACACCGGGAGAACTTGCATAGTGTTGGGGATTGTGAGTCACGGGCCCAACCATCAGGATTTAAGCTTCAAATATTCAGCTCAATTGATGTTCATTGAAATGAGGAGAAATTTGTCTCTTACGGTGAGCATATCAGCGTAGCGATGTCGGCTAGCTGCTTGTTTCATCGCTGCTTGTGTCTTGACAAGTGTGCACCATGTTTCTTCCCAAATGGTAGAGAAGTCACGACACTAAACATCAACCACAGGAATGTTGCTTTTGCTGTGTAGTATGGCTGGTGTGGTGGAAGTTTTCCATATACCACTTTGCATGGAGTTTTACCCGTTGTGGTGGAGATCACCGAGTTGTATGCGATTTCAGCGGTCGGGAGTTTTTGTGCCCAATCCGTCTCGTAAGGTTCGCATAGTGTTCAGAGGAGTGGTTCAAGCATCTGATTGGTTTTCTTGGTTTGGTCGTCGGATTGAGGGTGGAATTCCATTGAAAGCTGGATCCGAGTTCAGCAACGAATCATCCATTCTTGCCATAAATGACGGGTGAACCGATTGTCCATGTCGCTTGTGATGGTTCTCGGTACGTCATGGAGATGTACGATGTTTTTAGAAACAATCGTGCTATTCCTTAGGCGGTAACGGTGGTCATTGACGGAATAAAGTGAGACATTTTGGAAAACCTGTGGACGACCACAAGGATTGCGTCATATCCCTCGAGTGTGACTGGTAATCGTGTGTCCATGGAGATGTCGGTCCACGGTTCTGTCGGAACGGAGAGGGGCTACAGAATTCTGGGTGGCCTTGTGCGACAAAAGTTTTGTCGTTGACACGTGTCGTAGGATTTACAGAAGTTGGCCACGTCAGTTTACATCTGGTGTCCCACCAATAGTTCTTCACAAGCTTCTTCAGCGTCTAGTATTCTCCAAAATGTCCACCTGGACCGGTGTCGTGTCATTCCTTGAGCAGCATGCCGCGGAGTTCATCGTTCTGGGGAACAACCACCTGGCGAGTGGCACGCTGGTCATAGCCTTATGTGAACAAGTGCTTGAGATACAGATCTCGCTACAGTTTTAGCATTGCTTCCTAAGCCATCAGATCTCATCGATGGCTAAGCGCATCTGCTGGGTTGATTTTGCCTGGCCAGTACTCAATAATGTACTCAAACCCAGATTCAAGGAACTCCATTCTTCGGGTTTGACGTCGAGTGAGGTTCGGCTGCATCTTCAAATATTTCAATGCATGATGGTCGGTATGCACAACACATTGGCGCCATTCAAGATAGCATGGTCACGTCTTGAATGCTTGTACAACTGCTAGCATCCCCTTCCCATGAACATCGTATTTGAGTTCCGGTCCTCACACTTTCTACGACATGTATGCAGCTGGTTGTTCTGAGTTGCCATGATCTTACAAGAGGACTGTGCTGAGGGCTCGATGAGAGGCGTCCATAGCCATGACGTAGTTGATTGTTGGATCGGATAATCATAGGGCTAGGGCTAAAGTCAGAGTGTTCCGCAAAGTGGTGAATGCTTCTCGTTCGCTATCTCCCTTCCTCCACTCGTTTTCTTTTCGAGTGAGATCGGAGAGAGGCGCTAACACTCGAGTGGAATCCCATACAAAGTGCGAGTAGTGATTGCAGAAGCCAAGAAAAACTTGAACGTCTCGGACGTTTGTCGGCGTCAGCCAACGAGCTACTACTGCCACGTTTTTTGCATCCACAGTGATCCGTCTGGCGCAGATGACATTACCCGAAAACTCGATCAACGAGCGACTGGAGTCGCACTTCGAGAGTTTTTCAAAAAATTCTCTTTGTAAAACTTTGAGAGCTTTTTGGAGGTATCCATTTTGCTCCTTCGAGGTGTGGCTGTACACCATGATGTCATCGAGGTATGCAACGACAAAATTGTGGAGGTATTGGCGGAGAATGTTATTCATCGCTGCCATGAATGTCATCGGGGCATTCATAAGTCCGAACGGCATGACCATGAACTCAAAATGCCCAAGGAGTGTTTGGAACGTTTTCTTCTCGATGTCGGCGTCTTCCATGCAGATCTGGTGATAACGGTTGCGTAGATCAATCTCGGTGAAGATTCGAGCCCTTCGGAGTTGGTCAAAAAGTCCGTCGGCTCGAGTATGGGGATAGCGGTTCTTCATCGTAGCGTCGTTCAATGCTCGATAGTCCACGCACATCTGCATTTTTGCCAGTTTTCTTTTTTCAGAAGAGTACGGGTGTGGTGTATGGTGATGTGGATGGGTGAATGAATGCTTGACCGAGCACCTCTTCAAGTTGCTTTTTCAGCTCGATCAGCTCATGATCGCTCATCCAAGAGGCACCTCAAACTGTGGGTCGAATGCCCGGTTTCATCTCAATGTGATGGTCAATGTCGCGTTGAGGCGATCGGGTTTTTTGGAGTTTGCCGGGGAAGACATTCGCAAACTTTGGATGAGTGGTACAACCACTTCAGGAACCATCGCGAACTTTGTTGACGTCAATGTGGCTGATGAGTCAGCTGCTACCACTTTAGTTTCCTCCATTGGCTCAAGATGTGCGAGCCATGCATGAGCTCCTCGTTTTATGTGATGCTTGGCCACATTAAGCGATATCAACTGCACATGTTGTTGCTTCTTGGTTATCGTGGCTTCCTTTACTGATTCCACCTCTGTTACTTCCGCTGTCGTCTATTGCCCCACTCGTGGAAGTTGTCACTTGGTGCCGTTGATTTCCACGTAGACGTTGCCACTGTTCTGGTCAACCTGCGGATTTTGCTGGTATAGGATATCGCATCTGTGAATGATTTTGTGGTCACTCATTGGACATGACCTCTAGACCGTTACATCTCATAGATCCCCTACTTCTAGTGGTACTGATTCTAAGAGTCTTCGTATTTGGAATCTTTTGTCAACGGTTTTCCCTTCGCACACCCCTAGTCCAGTCTGCAAACCGAGCTTGTAAACCATGTCATTTCTTACAAAACGATGAGAAGCTCCTCCATCCAATAGTGCCGGTACCGTTATGCGACTCGTGCAACCTCGGTGTTGCACTTTTTATCGTATCGCCGGTTGGCTGTCATCGTACCCCTCGTCAAACTTTGCGATCTCATAAACCCTCTACGGTGTCGTAAGCCATTCAGATTGGCGATCGTTTGGCACATATCACTCCTCATGGACAAGATTCATGCCTTTCATTCATACCCTTTGTCGTTTCCCGAATCATTTTCTACGACACCCCCCCCCCCTTTCCGGCCCACTGCTTGTTTCCACAGTTTTGAGCAATGTGCCCGACTTTTCCACAGTTGTAGCAAGTGTGTGTATCCCTCAGGTCGACGGCGTCCAATTCCATTAGAGTCGAGGAGTCCTCCATCGTACTTTTTCCATTCCCACGATATTGGTGGTTGGGAGGTCATCAACCGTAGAATTCCTGGATTCGAGCATTGTAGTCGGCGTTGTCGATCCTTTCTGCTGCTGCGATCATCCGTAATAAGTCGTTTTGGATGTCAAAAATGGCGATCGCTCGCCAGATGTCTTGTTTGAGACCGTTGTCACAGTGAAAACACAACTCGTTGGGAGTGATGTATGTACTAGTGATGATCTCATGGAATCTCCACATGTACTCTACCACGTTGAACTGCTAATGGAGACGCTGGACCGTGTACCGAGCATTGGACCTCTTATTCAACCGTCCAAATCGTGTGAGCATTGCGTGCAAGAACTCATTCCAGTTGGTTGGTGGCGTCAGCACGTCTTGCCATTGTGGGTTGATTTCCTTAAATGGTACCCTACTGCCAGATGATTTCGTTACTAAATAATTATTTTTAAAACGAGTTTATGTATTCGTGTGCGCAAGCAATATGTTATTGGCTTTTTTGTGTGCGATTTATTATTTCTCTGTGATCCAGTTCGACTTTTGGACCATAAAGCGCACTTCGTCGCTTCGCGAAGGTGGCTGTCCACGACGTTTTCGGCCGAGAATTGAAGATTTGAAGTGCGAAGTTGTTCGGGATGTAAACACCCTCCACGAAATTAGTGTGCGGATTTGACCAATTTCGTTGTATTAGTGTGCAAACCCAAAAATGTTTTGCATAACAAAATTAGTGTGCACCTTGAAAAACATTCTAAACAACGAATTCATTTGGCACTAGGGTATAACGCCTGCGATTGGCGATATGAGACCCTGTATGCGATACCGTTAGCCATCGATGAGGCCCCGCCGGTCTCTTGCCGTCGTTGAATGGTCTCTAGGTCAGATCACCAACTTAGTGCCGTGCCACACAAAAGCACGGCCGGGAGGTCAATCTTCTTTTGATCGTCATTGACCCTAGCAGCGGTGAAATACACCTCCAAACTCACCAGCCACAACCGAACCGTCGGTCCTTTGGAATTTGTAGGATCGAACAGGTTTGGTGGGGCCGGACAAGTTTTGGGTTTGTTTGAGAGTTGGGTGTTTCTCTCCACGAGCACCGCCTCTCGTGCGCTTGCGTTGCGAGGAGCCTCCATCACGATGTTGAGTTGTTGGAGCAGATGTCTGTTGATCCCTTCGAGCGAGGAGATACTATTTGCCAGCTCCTTGTTGATTCGCACCTGTTGTCAAGTGCCACATGTTGTTCGTGCTATAGACGTCGAGGCTGTGAGTAGGAGCGGTTGGTCTACTACCATTGGATCCGTGACCGGGTTGGTCATCGAAGCCGTCGGGGTTGAACCGGCTGCCACATAGCCTGCCACGCCAGCATTTGCTGCCACTTTAGGGTTCGCGTGCATGGGCATGTTCTGCTATTCCATTGTCGAAGTCGTTGCCGAATGCCCGCTCCTAGTCGCCGGATGCGCTCACTCGCTTCACGTCGTAGTCGCCAAGTCCACAAAGTTTTGATCCACGAGATGCTCTGATGTCTTGTGCGAGGTAGTCCTCAGGATGGATAAAGTAATCATATGCCTCTCCAGGACCGCTGCGCTCTGATACCAAGTGTTAATGCCGATAGGAGCGTACATGATGAATAGGTCGAAGTTGCGAGGCAGAACACGTTAGAGAATTTGTGACATTTGATCAATTTGTAATTAGCAGTAAGTGTACTTTGATGACAAGTGTTGAAATGATCGAACACAAGCATACAAATGTCGAGTTACAAATGAGACATAGTCGGGGTCGTTGGGTGGATCGTCGAGCGACAGGTGCAGAATCGCGTCGTGAGTGGTTGGATCGAGAAGCTCCGTCGAGGAATCAAGGGGCTTCGAAGATCGACGGAGAAGATGCGAGCTGCATCTTCATGAATCTCGATATTTCTCGATGCGTTGAGAAGCCGACCGAAAGGTCGGGACACTTTTGTCGTCAATCCTTGAAAGTGGTCGAAGTTGTCAGAAAGTGCGAGAAGGTTCGCCGGACGGTGAGGGCAGTTGGCCGAATTGCCCTCGACCGTCGGGGTGAAATTTGAGGTCTCGTGGAGCAGTGACCTACTTGTGTAATGACAGAAATACCCACTCGGAAAGGTTAGAGACTTGTGTTCATCTGGCACGCAACACAAAAGCCGGCGATCCCCC
>SZWC01001825.1:173258-186089 GCA_023375785.1 Penium margaritaceum | reverse complement strand
GGGGGGGGGGGGGGGGGGGGGGGGGGGGGGGCAGGTTCGACACCCGCGTGGTGGAGGAGAGATCAAGAGCGAGAACGAGCTCGCCGCTCGCTCGCTCTTGACTCTCTCCCCGACGGGCAGCACTACTCTTGTTTGTGACTGCGCAAATCTCCCCTCGTTGACGTCTCTTGTCGACGACTATCACGCTCCTTTCTATGGACGTTCCCTCTCATTCCACTCCTCATTCCCTCACTACAAACAACAACCTACTGGTATCAGAGCGATGTAGTGACAGAGTGAGGCGTGTTCTTTCTTGAACGCGCGATCTTGGCCGAGGGAGGGTACACCATCGATGTAGTCGACAGTGCCGCCGTCTCCATCAAAGCCCGCTCTTCTCCTGCCAGTCACATCACCCCGCTGCCGCAGCCCTCGCCGTCCACACCGCGCGGGGCTGCGTTGCGACGACGGCAGTCACACAGGCACACCCGAGGGTGATCTTACCCGCGGGCTGCGGCGTCCTCTCTTGGCCGCAGCATTCTCCCGCCAGTCGCCACTGCCGCGGCCTCTTCTTCAAAACCCAACGGCTACGGCGGGTGCAGCTACAGCAGCATCGTCAAGAAAGCGGGCTGCCTCTGCTGCTCTACCCGCTAGCCATTTAAGGGCAGCAGCACCCACATCTTTGGGTCCTGCTGCAGCCGCCAGCCAGTCGCATCTGCGACAGCTGTAGTTGCGGTATCCACTATTGCGCAACTGCAACATTGTCTGCCACTCTGCCTGGACGGCCGCCGACACGTCTGTTGCAGCAGCCCAGGCACTGTTGGCGCATCAGCCGCGGCCGTGGTTCTGCTCAGCTGCATTACCTTCACGCCCTCTGCAACAGCATAGCACTAGGTCAGCAGCCAGCCAGTTGCTGGCCCGCAGCCACAATTGCACCCGCGACAGCTGCGGCCGTACCGCCTGCAATCGCCACAGCAGCGGCACTGCTACCTCACCGCAGGCGGTAGCAACTGGACCTACTTCAACAGCAGCCACGGCGTCCGCACCAGGCATCTGCCGTGTCTATGAATGTGTGGCTGCTGACCAGCAACGGACGCCTCTCGCCACGTCCGCGCCACCTCAGTGGCAGACGACGCCACGCTGGCGCACAACGAGGCTCCAGCCGCGGCTCCTGCCGGGTCGTACTACATGGAGCGCAGCGCAGCACGCCGAGAACGACGTCGTCGCGCAACAAGTGGCGGCTCACCCGTGTCCGTCGGCTCCTCTTCATCGCGGCGTGCTCCGGTAAGGTCTCCCTCCCTCTCTCCTCGGGGCTCGAGGGGGGAAAACTCTGTTGCTGCCGCCGATCGCTTGGACGGCTTCTCTAGGGACGCAGTCTCTCTGTCCACGCGTGTCACGCGGGTTGCATCCTTTGTCATTGACGCTGCCGTTGCCACGGTGGCAACCTTCGCTGCAGCGGCTAGGGCATCCAGGGCGCCGGCATCGACCTCAACGGGACGCGCCACCAAGTCCTATACCGAAGCTACCGCTGTCTTCGGACCCGTTGCTGTTGTTGCTGCTGATCTTGGCACACAGGTCTCTGCTGCTGTAGCTGCGATCGCCTCCAGCACCGCGGCTGCTGCCATAGCTGCTGCCACCGCTGCCGCATCTATTCAGACCTCCACCAACTCTGCAGTCGTATCCGCTTCCTCTACTTCATGAGCCTCCGTCAGTCTGGTCACAGCTGCTATTTCTGTTGCTGCAGCCGTCACTGCTCTAGGTGCGGCGTCGGTGGCCGGCACTCTTGCCTTGATCGTACCGGCCACTGCTACCGTGTTGGTCCTCTTTGCTGCTACTGCTGCTGCTGCTGTTCCACCTCTTTTCTCTCTTTTGCGCTCCCCTGCAGCTTGACGCCCCGTCTTGGGGGCATCCCCTGCCTTCCTGCGTGTTATTGTGCTTGTTGCTGTGTCTCTCTCCTGGGCTTGGGGTTGGGCACTGTCTTGCAGCACCTCCTCTCCGTGCGTATGACACTTCCCATTTTTCCACGCCCACTTGGGCGGGGGAAACTCTGCCGAATTTTTTTCGGCAGGGCCCCACTCTCGTCACCATGTCGGGTGACGATGAGTCTGTCATTGGACACCTCTAGCGCCAGCTTAATCATGCTCTTGAGGCCCAGCGCGAGGCTGAGGATCGCCTCAAGCTGCAAGAGGACAATCGTGCAGCCTTTGCTGACGAAGTTGCTGCCATTGTTCTCAAGCGTCTGCCAGTTGCGTCAGTCTCTGCTGCTGCTAACTCCACTGTTGGGTCTGGCTCTGGTTCTTCTTCTACATCTGGCTCCGCCGCTGCCGCTGCCGCTACTGCCGCTATCACTATCGTTGCACCTCGCCAGCATGACTTTTTCTCCCAGTCGCCTGTCCTTTCTCGCGATTTTGTCTTCTCTTCCTGGGAGGTACGCTTCGGCGCTTGGGCTCAAGGCGAGCGCCTTTGGGAGTATTACTCCCTTCCTGATCCCTCTGCCAACCCTCCCTTCGCCCCGCTCCCTGTTGAAGCTGCTCGTGCTGTCCGCGCCCTCATCCACGCCGCTCCCACACACCTCGTGGATGACGTTGGCACGTTCAACGTTGACCCCTCTTTTGGTCGCCTTGCTGATCCCGTTGGTGCTTACGCCATGTTGCGTCGCCGCATGACCATCACGGGCCAAGCTGCACAGAGCGCTCTAACTGTGCAGTTCAACACCCTCCTCATGGGTGCTGACGAAACCGCTGATGCCTACTGGGCTCGCGGTCTTAAGCTCCTTTGCGAGCTCGATGACGCCGCTCCTGGTCAGCTGTCTCCTGTTCTGACTATGGTCAACGGGCTTATCCGGGAGCTCTCTGACCTTCTTCGTGATGTCAAAGCCGACGAGCTTCAGCGTCTTGCCTCACAGCCTGTTCCCCCCCGCTCACCTCCTGGGGTTGGCGCCCTGTGGGACTTCACTGCTGAGCGCCTCGCTGCTTGGTGGACTAGCCCTCAGAACAAGCGTCTCCACCGCTCCTCCGTCACGGGTGTCGCTGCGCTCACCACAGTCCCTTCACCCTCTTCTTCCTCCACGACCTCTGCTGCATCCCCTTCCTCCATGTCCTCTACGGCCACTGCCCTATCCTCTTAGGGTCATGGTCAGGGCAAGGGCAAGGGCAAAGGCAAAGGCAAGGGCAAGGAGAAGGCAGCCGTCTCTGCTTCTCGGGTCCCTGGTGCTGTCGTCTGCTGGAACTGTGGTTCCACCAAGCACTCCGCCCGTGTGTGCCCTGCTCCACCATATGACATACGCCTTGCCCGTACCATGCACGCACACTGGGCTCGCACCTTTGGCGGTGCTTCAGCATCTTCATCTTCCTCCGGTGCCACGCCTTCCTCTTCATCGGCTGCCCTGTTATCTGCCCACGCCTACGCCATTACGGGGCTGCTCCCCGCCCCTCCTCTCTTTCCGTACCCGTGGGGCTGGCCTCCTTTGTATGGTGCACCGTCCTCAGCCTACACCGTCCCGCCGTGGTTCCCGTCCTCCTCGGGCGCTTCGACCCCGGCTCCAGCCGCGTCTGTTTCGGGTGATGGCAAGCGACAGCTGGAGCAGTCCCTTCTTCAGCTTCTGCGCCTTCGCGATCAGGGAGGTGAGGGTGTTGCTTCGTTGGCCAGTGGTCCCACATGTCAGTCCGACTCAGTGCTTCGTGATGACCCCCCGGGACACGTGCTCGGGTCCTTGTCTCCCTCCGTCCCGTGGATTGAGCATTTGCAATCTGTCGTCCTCCTGCTTTGCCTCGCCCCGTGTGCTCTGTCGTCCTGTCTCGTTCCCCCTGTTGGCACTGTGGCTACCTGTAGTGTTCTCCCCACAGTGCACCGGTCGAATGGCTTCTGGATCTTGGATTCAGGAGCCACCCACCACATGACCTCGGTCCGATCCTCGTTTGTCTCTCTTGGCCCTGCCGGGTCTGTGCGCTATGTTTGTATTGGGTCGGGCCAGTTGCTCCCCATTCAGGGTGTCGGTGTCGTTCGTTTTGTTGGCTCCTCCGTCGTTCTGTACCTTTCTGACGTTCTATACGTTCCTTCCCTAGAACTCAGTCTGCTGTCGGTGTCCTCTCTTGATGCTCAGGACATGGACTTTGCTGCTAGTCACGGTGTTGCCACGGTCCGCGTCCATTCCACTGGTCGCGTTGTCCTACGCGAGATCAAGTGTGACAAGTTGTATCGTGTGCCCCTTCTCTCTTCATCTGCTCCCTCTGTTGGCACCGCCCTTGCCCATGTCGCTCCTTCTCTCTCTCCTGACCTTGTCCGCNAGAACTCAGTCTGCTGTCGGTGTCCTCTCTTGATGCTCAGGACATGGACTTTGCTGCTAGTCACGGTGTTGCCACGGTCCGCGTCCATTCCACTGGTCGCGTTGTCCTACGCGAGATCAAGTGTGACAAGTTGTATCGTGTGCCCCTTCTCTCTTCATCTGCTCCCTCTGTTGGCACCGCCCTTGCCCATGTCGCTCCTTCTCTCTCTCCTGACCTTGTCCGCTTGTTACATCACCCTCTTGCTCATGTTCACACCGATGCTGTCTCTAGCATGCTCCGTCTTCAGCTCGCCTTAGGCTTGTCTCTGTCTACCTTCCCTGCTCCCTACCTTGTGGACTGTCTTAATTGTGCATAGGGTAAAATGCATCGTGCTCCATTCTCTGATTCTGAGTCTCAGTCCATTCATCCCCTTGACCGTGTCCATGCTGACATCATGGGTACCCTTCCCCATGACCTTCTTGGGAATGTTGGCCGACATGTCTTGTGTCTCACTGATGACTTCTCTGCTTTCGTTGGGTCTTCGCTCTCCATCACAAGAGCGATGTCCGTCCCACCATTGAGACTTGGCTTGCTCAGGCTGAGCGGGCTTGTCAACGCTCTCTGCAAGTGTTCCGCAGTGACCGCGTCAGTGAATTCCTTGGCCCCACGACCCGTTTTCTTGCGTCTAAAGGGGTGTGCCTGGAGACCTCTGCTCCCTACACACCCCAGCAAAATGGGATCTCTGAGCGTTGGAACCGCACCCTCGCCGATGGTGTTCGGGCTCTTCTGTCCGAGTCTGGTCTTCTGTCGCTCTTTGCCTTTGAGGCCATGAGCTACATGGCCTGGGTCTGGAATCGGGTCCCACATGGTCCTCTTCCTCGCTCCATTACTCCTTTTGAGCGCTGGTCCGGCTCTCGTGCCGACCTTCGTCTCGCATGTGTCTGGGGCTATATTGCTTCCGTTTGGCTGCCTGATGATCTTCGCGATGGCAAGCTCTCCCCTCGGGGTTTCTTGTGCCCCTTCTTGGGCGTTTCCTCCCAGTCCAAAGCCTGGCGGTTTTGGGACCCAATGTGCCAGCGCGTGATTGAGTCCCGCGACGCCTTGTTCTTTGAGTCTGTCTTTCTTTGTGATCTTAGTCGTCTCTCGTCCGCTGCCTCTCTTCTCCCTCTCTCTCGGCTGGGGGGGGAAGTCGGTCCGGTCCCACCTTCCGTCCCTCCGGCTGCGAACTCGCAACCGGCACCCTCGACTCCCCCGCGGTTGTCAGACTCGATGTCTCCACCTGCCTCGCTGTCCCTCCCATCGTCGTCGTCTAGCTCGTCAAGCACTCTAGTCTCCCCAGCTGTGTCAGGTTCAACACCCATATCAGCGTCGCCACCCACGTCAGCGTCGCCACCAGCCTCTCCAACTGTGGCTGACCAACCTGGGACAGCAGAGTCCACTGTCCCAGTGCCCGTCTCACCCTTTGTCTAAGGGGGGCGTCTCCGTGCACTTCCCCACCGCACCTCCAGTGTCCGCACGACGACTGTCCGTCCGTCTCAGGAGCAGACGGCTCAGTCCCCCGTTGTGCCGACGGGCATGGATGCCCTGGGGCTCGCTACTGGTGTATAAAACAAACCTCTACCTTAGGGTATGCCCTGCTTGTCTTCGAGCACACACATGCTGTCGCTGCCGCTGCCGTTGACGCCGTGGCAGAGTGTCATGCGACCACTGGCACCACCTGTCTGGCACCTGAGCCTACCACGGCGCGGCAGGCACGTGCGTCTCCCGATGCTCAACAGTGGGAAGCCGCCATGCGTGACGAGCTGAAAGCTCTTGACGACCATGCTGTGTACGAGCTGGTCGACCTGCCACCAGGGCGTAAAGCCATTGATGCACGGTGGGTCTTCCGGCGCAAGTACAAACCCAATGGCACACTGGACAAGTACAAGGCTCATCTCACCGCCAAGGGGTTCTCCCAAGTCCCTGGCATTGACTATGATGAAACCTTCGCGCCAGTTGGCCGTTATACCACAGCTCGAGCCTTGCTGAGTCTGGTCGCTCAACATGATTGGGAGCTGGAGTAGATGGACGTCAATAATGCTTTCTTGCATGGTTAGCTGGACGAGGAGATTTACATGGTTCAGCCCCCTGGATTCTCCGATGGCACTGACAGAGTGTGGCGACTGCAAAAGACCCTCTATGGTCTGGAGCAGTTGCCCCGGTGCTGGAATCAGGA
This sequence comes from Penium margaritaceum, assembly GCA_023375785.1. NCBI lineage: Eukaryota > Viridiplantae > Streptophyta > Zygnematophyceae > Desmidiales > Peniaceae > Penium > Penium margaritaceum. Next base: position 179,633 of record SZWC01001825.1, on the reverse strand, counting down.
GATCACGTCTACACTTCAAAAAGGCGGCTATCAGCGTAGCTCGGTTGACCCCTCACTCTTTGTCACTTCTCCGTCTGCCCCCTTTGCGGCTGTCCTTGTCTATGTGGATGACTTGCTGATAGCTTCACCCAGTCAGGAAGCTGTGCAGTCGGTGAAAGCGCTCCTTAAGTCCACTTACAAGATGAAGGACTTGGGGCCGACTCGTGTCTTCCTGGGCATGGAGCTAGAGCGCGACCGCTCTCGCCGCGTTTGTCACATTCACTAGGCTGCCTATGTGCGCAGCCTGAAGGAGCGCTTCAGCCTACTCCTCGAGACAGTGCCCACAGCGTCCACGCCCATGACCCCAGCAGGACAGAGGCTACTGAAGACACTGGATGTGTCAAAGCTGGGGGAGCCGGTTGACGTGATGGACTACCTCTGTGTGATTGGCTTGCTCATGTACCTGGCAAAAACTAAAAGGGCAGATGTTGCTTTCGCTGTGAATTTTCTAGCACAGTTCTCACAGTGTCCGAGAGCACGACATCTGGAGGCAGCTCTGCGCGTCATCAGATGCGCCCTGTCCACGGCTCGCACTAGTCTTTACTTCAGAGCACAACCATCAATGGTGATTGAAGATTACACAGATAGCGACTGGGCCCATGATGATGATGCTCACAATTGTACTGGTTACATCTTTCTTGTTGGCAGCACCGCAGTGTCATGGAAGAGTGGCAAGCAGGGTTGTGTTCCTCACAGTTCTAGTGAGGCTGAGTATGTTGCACTTGCGGCGGGCACTTGTGAGAGCATTTGGCTTTGTCGACTGTTCCAACAGCTGCGTGTGCCCATTCGCTGTATCACTCTGCGGTGCGACAATCAAAGCACCAAAGCCATTGCTGAGCACGACGGCATGCATCACACTCGCACAAAGCATATCAATGTTGAACATCATTTTGTGTGCAAGAGAGTGGCTACAGGTGATGTCCAAATCGTCTGGGTTGACACTCGACAACAGAGAGCTGACTTCCTTACAAAGGCGCTCAGCAGCAACATCTTCAAGGCTGCAGTCCATGCTGTTGGCTTGTTGTGTGCTCGTGATGCTGCCGATGGAGCTGGTCATGTGATGGTGTTGTGTTAGAAGTGTGATGAAGAGGAGAACCTCGTGCTCAGCTTCATGGCGACATGTTCACTACATCAAACAACGTCCCGTCGGCATTAGCGTCCATCCTGTCAGTCGATTGCACGAGCATTTACACCAGTTGAGAGGTTTCAGTATGAGCCAAAGAGGCAGTGCATGGACAAAACAGCAACACTCCCCCATGATCCTAAGGCATCAGTGTACATGAACATGTAGAAGTAATGCTCCTCTATGCTCCCCAGTCCAACATTCGGTGCAAGAGTAAAATGAGACGAACCACATGTGCAACGAGGGTGAGCGATGGAAACCCATGCAAGCGGAAGAGTAACACCACATGCATTTAAGGTAGCAATCTGACCATCCCCATGGCCTTCTTGAACGAGTTGCGCTGTAGCGCCTTGATGAGGTTGTCAGCCAACTACTCCACAGTCTTGACTCACATGATTTGAACGCTGCCCTCATGCAACAGTGAACGTACATAGTGATACTCAACATGGATGTGCTTCGTGTGTGCATGGCGGGAATCATCATTTTCAACAATCACAACGGCACTCTTGTTGTCACAATGCAGGGTGATGGGCGACAGAGGCTGACCCAACTCACCCAACAAGCAACGCCTCCACACACTCTCACATGCACCAATGTCCAAAGCCACGTACTCTGCCTATGCTGTGCTGCATGCGATACAACCTTGCTTCCCGCTATGCCATGACACTGCCGTGCCTTCGATGAGAAATATCCAACGAGTGCGGCTCTTTCCATCTGGGCTCCATGCCCATTCGCTGTCAGTATAGCCCACGGCGACCACGGACAACTGACCGTAGAATGTAAGGCCTCAGCGTGGGGTAGAGACCACATACTGCTACACACGGATGGGTGTGTCAAGGTGTAGCTGATGTGGGGTCTGTGAGAGCTGGACGAGGACATTCAGAGCAAAGGCAATGTCGGCACATGTGGTGGTGGCGAGAAACGTGAGTGACCTGATGACCCAGTGGAACGCCGTGATGTCCACTACTACACCCAAGGTTTTGGTATCAGTGGCCTTCCACTTTACTTGCCCGTCTGGTGTCATCGGGGTGGAGGCGTTAGGGACAGTCGTCAGGAGATCGGCAAAGTGGTTGGCTAGCATGTTAACGTACGCTGCCTGATGTACCTGCATGATGGTGTGCGCAAGATCGCACTCAATCTCCATGCTGAGAAACACTTGTGCCGCCTCGAGATCCTTCATCTTGTAGGTCGCCTTCCGTAACTCCTTCACCCGCTCCACACCCCAAGGTCAGGAGATGCGATGAGCAAGTCATCCACATAGACAAGGATCCAGCAAAGGGAGCTCCAGGAGGAGTGATGAATAGCACTAAGGATGCGGTGCTAAGAATAAATCTGTCCTCGAGAAGGGCATGACTGATCTTGATGTTCCAGCACAAGGAGAGTGTTTGAGGCCATAAAGGGCCTTCCACAGTCACCAGACTTGGCCCGTCCCGTCCTCAAAGCCAGAGGGCTGGACCATGTAGAGCTCCTTAGAGTTGAGAGCACCGTGAAGAAAGGCGTTGCTCACATCCATCTGGTGGAGCTCCCATCCATGTTGTGTGACCAGGCTGAAGAGCACCCAGTTGGTGGTGAAACGGCCAACCATAGCAAAGACCTGGTCGTAGTCAGATCGAGCAACCTGGGAGAAGCCCTTGGCGGTGAGTCGGGCCTTGTACTTCTCCAGAGTGCCATTTGGTCTCCACTTCTGGCTGAAAACCCACTTTGCCCAGATGGCCTTGCGGCTAGGGGGAAGCTCCACAAGCTCGTATACCGCGTGCTTGTTGATGGAAACAAGCTCCTCTCGACAAGCAACCTCCTATTGGTCTGCATCAGGAGCGGCACGGGCCTCGTGTAGGCTTTGCGGGTGGAGTGCCAGTTGGGAAGACTATCCCGTCAGCACACCGACAATGCAAAGTCCTGCAGGGGCCCGGGCCAAGGTGGTGGAGACCGCACGACGATACTCCTGGGAGATGAGAGTGTAGTCCAAGGCCGAGCCAAGGAGGACGTCATGAGCAACGAGACTAAGGGCCCTCAGGCCAAGGATCTTGGTGCCGGGCTCAGCGCTCACAACATTGTGAGGGGAGGGAGGTGTGTCGACGGGTGTGCGCAAGGCTGGACGGGGGGCCCTGGTGCGAGGACCCAGGGGAAGCGCCAGCTTACAGTGCCAGAGGATGCCACCGGGAGCGCGGGTGTAGACCTGGTGCACCGGGGTGCCGGTGACGGTAGATGGAGCCCGGCGAGGACAAGGTGGCCAGGCGTGGGGAAGTGCCGACTCTAGTGCCGGGGTACCACTAGACATGGACAGATCCACGGGTGTGGGTGCATTGCACGCCAGGGCTGGGACTCATGTCCCGCGTCCTGTGGGGTCAGGCGGGGGTTGTTTTGAGCTAGTGAATCAGCGGAGGACTCTATGTCTGACGGGTGTGCAGCATCGCCGGTAGGGAAACTGGTCGATGAGGAAGACGACGAGGAAAGAGCATCCGGGCCATCCGTCACCGGGGTTGTGGGTGCAGGCGGGCCGACCTGTGCATCTGGGGCCTGAGCGGGGACGTGACAAGCATCTCCCCATGAGACGACAGTGACAAGATCAGAGATGTGGCAGACCAAACGTGGGGGAGGTCGCAAGGAAAGAGGTCCCAAAAAAACAGGGCATCGCGGGACTCAACGATGCGATGCCAGGCCAGGTCCCACAAGCGCCCGGCCTTGGAATGATGCAAGATACCGACAAAGGTGCAAAGACGGCCACGAGGGGCAAGTTTTCCATCCCGTTGGTCTTGCCCTGGGCGTAGTCGATACACTCGGTGCGGCAAGACCACTGGAAGGTGGAGGGATCAAGTCCGAGCGTGGGCTGGGTGTAGAGCATGCTATCGACAGCATCAGAGTGTATGTGGCGAAGGCGACGGTGGAGAAGGTGGGCGTGCTAGGGGAAAAGAAAACTAGTGACAAACACATGGGCAGTGTCAGATGAGGGAGGGGACACTGATGAAGGCAAACGGGTTACGTGCCAGAGGTTGTCACGAGAGGCAAAAACAAAAAATGACGTGACTAGACAAGTCAAGTGAGATAGTGCTGATTCCACAGGAGTGTCGGACGTCCATGCGCATGAAGTCAAGAGCCGTGACAGACAGGATCCTAAGTTCCAAAATAGGGACATATAGCACATTGGTCACAAGGACGTCACTGGACGGACCACGGAAGCAAACAAAGCCAACACCACGGACCAGGAAGATCTGCCCGGATCCCATCCGGACACTATGAACATTGCGAACAGGACAGAGAATGCTGAACGCCTGTCGACAGGACGTCATGTGATGCGTGGCACCGGAGTTTATGATCCACGTCCCATCAGGGTCACGGACGGAGGCTGTGATAAAACGATGAGCAACAAAGCTGGACGTGGGAAGGGAGACCGGGGTCTCAAGCTGAGCAGACGGGAGAGACACAAAATGATCATGCCTGTCATCCAACCACGTGACGTCATCCAAAGCCAGCTCCAAAGAGCAAGAGGTGGCTTTTCCAAGATCACCTCAGAGGTCTATCTCTGTATGGCAGTGGGAGATCTCTCGACTAGACGTCACACAACTCGTCTTTCCCTGGGGAGGAGGTGCAATGCCAAGTTGCGTGGTGATGAAGCTCTGCAGCTGGCAGATCCGAGCGGTAGAGCCGACTGGTGCCACGAACTACGGGGTCGCAACTCTGGAAGGGGGACACACGCTCCACTGTGACTAAGGCTGGGGGTAGTTCATCGGCTTTGACGGAGCATACTGCTGCTGCTGCTGCTGCTGTGGTGGTACATATGGTTGTGGACGCGGTGGAGCATGTTGCTACTGCTGCTGCTAATGATGGAGGAGAGACGACAGAAGCTGCGGTTGAGGCTGATGAGCCAGGTATGGGGAGGAAGGGAGTGCCGTGGAGTATGTGGTGGCCACAATACTTCCAGGGAAGAACAAAGTGCTTGTGGTAGCAGCGGAGGTACCAAGATGGCGCTCACGTGCACGGCCCATGGCGACGACGATGCGGGCCTCGTTAGTGGGGATGGGGCACGTGTAGCACCCGTACCCTGTTTGGCCACAGTTGTGGCACATCAGGGTGGCACCACTAGAGGAAGACTCCTGCCCTTTGCCCTTTTCCTTCCCGCCCTTCTTTCCCTTACCCTTTGTGTAGCCCAAGGAGGGAGTGCCGAAGGAAGGAATGAAGGAGCCGCCGGAGTGGTGGCTGCGATTGCGGAGGAGCTTTAGCGCTGAAGCTATGTGTCCCTGCGTGCTTCCTCCATGCTGAGGAAGAGATCATATGCCTAGGACATCAGAGTGCCCTGGCCCGCCAACGTCTTGAAGATGGGGAGGTTGTAGGGGACGAAGATGTCGACAAACTCAGGGGTGGCACCATTCTTGATGATGAGGATGGAAGGAAGCGGGGGAGGTGTGGCTGTCTTGAGCCAGTGCAGGAGATCCTGCGTGTGGCGCCAGTATTCGGTGAAGGTCTCCGACTCCTTCATGGAAAGGGAGATGAACTCCTTCAGGAGGTCATTGACAATTGCCTAGCTGGAGGCGCGATGAGGCTGTGTTAGTGTGTCCCAAGCTCACACGTGGTCGGGGCTGGTGTCGGTAGTGACGTCACCAAGGAACAACTCCAAGGCAATGCGATCGACATCCGGTGCCATAAGGATGAGTGCGCGGACTGCACGGCTAGCCTCAAGCACCTACTCCGGGACGGTGTCGTCATGTGGGAGAGTGTAGTATGGCCATAGACTCTTCCCCTATGCCCAGATGCAATAGAGCAGTTCCCAGGAAGGGAACCACTCATTGTTGTCGAGTACAGGTGGACTCAAAGTCCTTGTGCCAAGAGGGGCCGGCCGCACTAGCTCCGGATCCTAGGACACTGGTGACCGTCTCCTGCTGCTGCGCTGTTGTTCATGCTGCCGCAGTCAGCGCAGGACCAAGTTGTCTGGGGAGGACAGTCTTGCTGGTGCTGGTTGCGGCAAGCATCTGGCGTAGCTGATCGACCTGGTGCTACAAGTCCGCTGTGAGGTCTGAAGCAGTTTAGTTCGCAGAGCTGGCTTGCGTGTCGCCGGAATCGTCTTGGGCTGGGCATTGGTGGTGCTGCTGCAATTCCTGCTACTTCAGATGCAACTGCCTGTGCTGCAGTTGCTGTGGTGGCTGCTGCTGTCAATGCTACTGGTGCTACTACTGCTCTTGCGGATGTTGTTGCGGCTGCTGCTACTGCTGTGGCCATAG
>SZWC01001825.1:146896-172465 GCA_023375785.1 Penium margaritaceum | reverse complement strand
CTGCTGCTGACACTGCTGATGTGGCTGCCGTTGCTGCTGCGGCCGCAACTTCTTCCACTGCTACTACTGCTACTGCCGTTGCTGCCGCTGCCATTGCTGCCACTGCTATTGCGACCGCTGCTGCTCCCGCTGTTGCTGCTGCTATTGGCCCTGCTCCTGCAGCCACTACTGCCACCTCTGCTGCTGCTACTACTGCTGCTGTTGCGACTGTTATGGCGGCTGCTGGTGCAGGTCGTAAGCAGCGGCTGCTGTCTTTTTTTTTTGGTTGTGTTTTTTTTCTTTTTTTTGTTTTTTTATGTTTTTGTTTTTGTTTTTGTTTTTTCTCTTTTTTTTGTTTTTTTTTTTTTCTTGGTCTTGGCCGGTGGACGAGCCCTAGGCAGTGGGCTGGTTAGCTGTGGGCTTAAGGGCGGTGGCCGGGTTTCCTCTGTCTCCGTGCACTGGTAGCCTGCAGCCGCGGCCGCTGACGTGGTGGCCACTGCTGCAGCAGTTGCAGCAACGGTTGCTGTTGCGCATCTACAGCCATGGCTGCTCTTGTTGTGGCCACGGCTTATGCTGCGGCTGCTGCCACTGCTGCGACCACTGCTACTACCGCTGCTGCGGCTATTGTTGCTATTGATGCAACTGCTGTTGCTACTACTGCCGCTGCCATTGCGGTTGCCGCTGCGGCTACCGCCGCTGCTGCTCCAAAGTTGTTTTTGCTGGTGATGTCGCTGCCACTGCTGCCATCGCCAGTACTGCCGCTGCTGTTGCAGTTACTGGTGTTGGTGGTGGTGGTGCTGCTATTGCTGCTGCTACTGCTGCTGGTAACTCTCTCTCCACTGGTCAACATTACCACGTGCGTTGTTGCCAGTAAGTTGTGTGACGTTGCTGCGCTGGCCGCTCACCTCCCTGTGTCCCACGTGGGGGGTCAGGGCTGCCAGAGAAAATCGGGTAGCGTTTCCCCTGGCCCAGTGGCAGTGGGGAAACTTCTGACGCCACCACCAGGCAGGTTACTGCTGCCGGAAAAATTCCAGCAGCATTTCCCCTGCACTGGCATGTATGTGAGGTCCGCCGGCATAGTCAAGAACATGTACGCCACTGCTGCTACTGCGTCTAGTACGCTGTGGCTCTGATACCAAAAAGGAAGCTATCCAGTGCGCGGGTTGAGGTAGCAGCATTGTTGATGCAGCGTGCGGGAACCCACGCTTGTTGCTGGCCGCTATCGCTAAAGCTGAGTGACAGCGGTTCTGCTGTCCCCTTAGTCTGGTGCACTAGAGTCTAAGTCTGAGAGCTCTGGTTTGTTACCCAAAAGTGCACGCGTCAGAGTGAGCGCCAGAACTGCAGCCGAAAGAAGCAATGACTGATGTGGAATGAAGAATGAGAAACTAACTGAGACCACTCTCAGTTCTTGCCTCACCTCAGCTCTATGAGGCTTGTTACTTAGAAAAACAACCAATCAGGAAAATCCTAGCATTGTCCTGTCTGGCAGAATTTTGTGGGCGAGCCATGCTATACACCCACCGGCCCAGAACCTGGGCATTGTCCATTTTGCCTGAAAACTAGACCACACCAATGTAACCACGTTGCAAACATAGTCATGCAGTCAGAATCAGCAAGAGAAATAGCTACATGGAGTTACGGCTGCCCAAACCTGGGTGCCGGATGCACTGCTCCTGAGAGTTATCTATGACTACTGATGATGTGACAGCCAAGGGTTGCAGCCAATGGAGCTGGCCTTTTGAGGGTGTTGTATCAAAAGCGCGAGGAGGAGAACCACGCGCTCGGCTTCACGGCAATACGTCAACTCCACCGAACAACATCCCGTTGGCATCACCGTCCATCTAGTTAATCGTCTGCACGAGCATGTACACCAGCTGAGAGGTCATAGTATGAGTAAGTGAGGTAGTGCACGCACAAAACAACAGCAATGCATTGGTTACACTATGTCTGAGGTCAAGATCCGGACACTGTGTGGTCTGTATCAATGCTGTGGGAGACCCCTGATGCGTGTTTGGATGTTGTGTGTTGTGATGTGAGGCGTCCTTGTTTATCTGTATAGCTTACCTTGACCATTCAATGGTGTCCATGCTCGTGCAGGTCACTGATGCAGTACTAGCTGGCTTCGGAGCACCGACATGTGGTAATCCCATCCATTAGCACGTCCCAGACAGCTCATACGATGTCTTGGGTGCTTGGTGGGGTGCAGTTTTTTTGCAGTCGTTAGATTTTTGAAAGTGGACTATCTCTTGAGCCCGATTTGCATGTTTTGTATTTTGTGTCCACCAATTGGTCCCGAACATGTGTGTGACAAGTAATAACATCTGGCTCGAGATTATGCATCTCTAGGTTAAGACAATGTTGATCTTGGATGCCAAAGTTGTTGTGATTTTCATGTGCATATTCTCCCTGGTCTCTATTGTGACCTCATGACTAGTGTACACGCTCGTGCAGATGACTGTCTTGGTGGACGTTGACGATGGTGGACGCTGAGCAATGGAAGGGACATTGCACCGTAGTGAGAGGTGTGGCTCCCGTCTCCTTGTGTGGAGTCTCCCACTTGGTAGCTCCATCAAAAACAACCATCAACGCTCATGTCTATGACAGTCATGAATAGCTGTTCTTGGTAACATAGAGTCTGCCTAGGTTGAGAAAGCCATAGCTCTCATGTATGGTTTTCTAGCCAATCATGACTCCACAACTGCATTTTCTATGAGCATACTTTGGTATGGTCCAGTTTTCAGGAAAAACGAACCATGCCCGGGTTTGGGGATGTCAGCCCTCTAGCAAGGCTCACAAAGAAAACCTCAGAGGCAAGAGAGTAGTGCATTTTTCTCTTTCACTTGTATATTGCAAAACAAGCCTCACAAAGGTGAGGGCCTAGGTTAGTGTGGGAGGCGTCTCATGCAACACCTCATTCTTGCTCTTAACTCAGCTATTACTCACTTTCAGCTGCTGCCAAGTCTCCAGTGCAAAACTTCCCTCTCACTGTTGAGCAGACAGTGCTGCTCAAGCGCTAAGTCTGGAAGCAACAGGCTACATTTTTGTCCAAGTACATGAAGCAGAAAACAGTCTTATCCAGACTATCACAGCATCGCTTCCATTTTGGCATCAGAGTGATTGCCTAGTTGATGCAGAAACCTGAGCAGCAACAGCGGTGTATAGGTGCCAATCAACGTTGACAGACCTCCACACGCACCAATGCAAGGGAAATTGTGCCCAATTTTTCCCGCCAGAGTTAGTGTAACAGCCGTGGGTTGTTTTGTGACTAACTTCTAAACCCAAAACTTATGCCCTTAGAAAGTGTAGTCCAAGGAGGAGGAGCGAATGGTCGCCTCAACCATTTTGGCTGAAACGAACCACGCCACAAATGGATGGAGTTGTCATAGGGCATTTGTGCAAACGTGCATCCTAAAACCCTATTGTTACATGTGGCATAGCCACGTGGGAACAGGACAATAGCGGCCAACTAGAGGGAAGGAGTGAGATGTTACATCTTCCATCGTGGCACTCCTCTTGCATTGAATCTGGCCTATGGACCAAACATGGAATAGAGTCAAACTAGACTCTAGACTGAGGTTTTTTTTTCGACCTCAACTCGTCAAGACATTGGTCTCGAGTCCTCGAAACCTGGGAACTATAATCAAATGCCATTCTTAATCCTAATACTGGCTTGTATGCTGCATTCCTCCCCCTTTGCTTTGAACCGTCCTGGTTTGTCTTTGCTAACAAAGGTTTGGCCATCGCATACTTCATGATGCAAAACATGCAACAAGAAGTGCAAACAAGATCACACGTGTGACCTCTTGTCATCCATGACACGGTTGCGTCACATTCACAGAAAATCAAACACACGCTTGTGGTTTTTGTGATTATGGTCATGTGCGTACAAAGTTCAGTGTTGATCACGTGATCCCTTGGCGCTTACCAAGATGAGACACATGCAATTCTTTTACGTTATTCACAAGTGTTGATGAGTCTTCACCGAAGTCTCATCACCCATGTGTATCAGTGGCATAGTCGATGCCTCTTGGGATGTACAATGCCAAGAATTTTCTGCCAGTTTGGAAGAGGGTACATAGGCTAAATTCTCCCAAATTCCGTGTGGTACGTGTTTTGCAAGCTGTTGTGGTAACGTCTCTTCCCTCTTTTGCATGGAGCATCCCTGCGACCAATTAACCGGACGTCCCGGCAAAAACTTTCCAGGTCCACACAAAGATTCCCATGTCATTTGGACATGATCTTTTCCGAGGGGTTGTTGCCAAGGCGGTACCTTCACGCAGCATCGTCAATACGTGCAATCAAAGACCCAAAAATCAGTCTTCTTGGTTTGCAACCACGTGTTCATGACAATGCGCAGGTCTACTAAACCTCTTTCAACACATGTGGATTGGTTGGCTGAACACAACCAAACTCCACTACGGCCTTGCAATTTGCATGCTAGCTTTATCGTCGGGTTGAGAGGCACCAACGTCCTAAGACATGGTTGCTGAGCACGCTTTTTTTTTTCCCCCTTTTCAAAGATTACATTCATCTTTGAAGGAGGGAGAATTGGTTGTGGCATGTGCAATTTCCATCAAAGTCCATCATTGGACACTACAATGCTTTGACCTGGATCTTGGTCTCAATGATCATTCCCCAGTTTCTGACTGAAAGAGGCACCATAGGTCTGCCATTCAGGTCCCTGTCAAAAGCACATCACATTTAAGTAGGTTAGCTGAGATACCGCATCTCAATGATCGTGGATCACATCCATAAACAATGTGTCTATAACATGGTTTTCACCAAACGGGTGTACCNGGAAGAGGGTACATAGGCTAAATTCTCCCAAATTCCGTGTGGTACGTGTTTTGCAAGCTGTTGTGGTAACGTCTCTTCCCTCTTTTGCATGGAGCATCCCTGCGACCAATTAACCGGACGTCCCGGCAAAAACTTTCCAGGTCCACACAAAGATTCCCATGTCATTTGGACATGATCTTTTCCGAGGGGTTGTTGCCAAGGCGGTACCTTCACGCAGCATTGTCAATACGTGCAATCAAAGACCCAAAAATCAGTCTTCTTGGTTTGCAACCACGTGTTCATGACAATGCGCAGGTCTACTAAACCTCTTTCAACACATGTGGATTGGTTGGCTGAACACAACCAAACTCCACTACGCCCTTGCAATTTGCATGCTAGCTTTATCGTCGGGTTGAGAGGCACCAACGTCCTAAGACATGGTTGCTGAGCACGCTTTTTTTTCCCCCCCTTTTCAAAGATTACATTCATCTTTGAAGGAGGGAGAATTGGTTGTGGCATGTGCAATTTCCATCAAAGTCCATCATTGGACACTACAATGCTTTGACCTGGATGATCTTGGTCTCAATGATCATTCCCCAATTTCTGACTGAAAGAGGCACCATAGGTCTGCCATTCAGGTCCCTGTCAAAAGCACATCACATTTAAGTAGGTTAGCTGAGATACCGCATCTCAATGATCGTGGATCACATCCATAAACAATGTGTCTATAACATGGTTTTCACCAAACGGGTGTACCATGATCACAATCCATGCGGTACAAATGAAAGGACACTTTTCGGGTGTTAATTCCATGTGATTGTGATCGAAAACATCCAAATCACGTCCGGTGATCCCGGAACAACTGGTTCCAAAATCCTTCAATGTTAATGTTGTCGCGTCCAAGGGTTCCATTCGGGAACCTGCCAATGGATTGTGTTTGCCAAGTAGCAACAATCTATGTTACTTCAATGTCTTCTATTCTGTACATTTGGTACTTCCAGTCAATAGAGTATTTTTCATCTGCCTTATCCGAGGCACTTGTAGAGAGTATCGCCGTCATCAAAGACATCTGACGGACCACCACCATTGTGGATACCACCGCAAAGACATCCAAAAACACAATGTACTTGCATTCGGCAATGTACATCGATTGAACCACCTCCAAAACCGAGGGACTTTGATCGCTTTACTATGACCTTCCGGGTCATTCAAGCGTGGTTTGAATACACCGTAGTTACTATAATCTCTCTCTGAGATTGGTTTTGTTCCAAAAAATCAGATGTTGGATTCATTTGCACATTGATATCGCATCAATGGTGCTACACCATATCTTTGGCATGATCGGAATCCATCTTCATGATGTTTGAAAGGCATGACGTACACGATTGCTGTATTGTATCACGATACCCTTGAATTTGAGACTTCTTCAAATTGACAACTTGTTATGTGGTCGGTCTGACCACCGAGATGTGGGTGCCAACATGCTTTTAGCACACAGCTATCAACTTATAGGTCGTCTCCATGGTCATAAGCTCTAGACGCAAAATCTAGACCTTGACGTGCTCCCAAGCATGTTGTAGTTGGTTTGTAGAAATCTATGATATTGTCATAGTACTCTGGAGTCCCATTAGTAGAGAATGAGTATCACTCTTTTCTCTGAGATGGATTTTCACCAAACTCTGGATAAACTCATGTCATGGACATCAGTTCACACACTTTCGTCTATCATGTCCCTGACATGTTCACTTGCCGACAGATGATAGATCGATGGTTTCGCCCTCAAATTTGTTCACTTTTGAAATTTGGTCGATCTTGTCATACGCCAAAATTTAAGATACCACAATGCAGTGGTCTTCGACCACTGCATTGTGGTATCTTAAATCCTTGAGGACCCAAAGCAGAGTCTTAACCCCTCCCTGGTGCATTTACAAAGCCCATTGAAAATCATCCTTTTCGTCTGAATAGAGTCGACAGTAGACCCATGTACCTCTTCATCGTCCGTACTAGCTGGTTACAACAATTTGTATCCAGCACTCACTGAGTGATAGGATGTCATTTTTTTTGTCATTGCGTATTTATTCAACAGCATCATCCTTGACACGTTGAATCACGGACTGGTGTTTACTTTGGTCATGACTAATTATGCTCCGAACCTTTGAAAGGTACAATGCATCGAGTACACACTGTGCACATGTAGCATGATGTCAGTTCTTAAGGATTAAAAGTCAGCATGCCAACACAACAGATCTTTTCAACATCTCATGACATAATCCTGAAACAGGCTCAATGGTAGAATGATTACATGTGTATTTGAAAAGTGTAGCACAATAGGAGGTGCGACTGTTGTAGAACACGTCTTGCGCCAACTGAACCACTTGTTTGGTGAAACGGACTCTTCATTTTGTTCCAAAACATCACTTGATATCATCAGCTTGATCAAATGTAAAAAAACCGTTGTGACCATTTGTCTTTCCAAGTTATCCCTAACGTGATGTCGTGATCGAAGCACCAACAATGAGTGGATCGGGTTTTTGTGCATGTCGTGCACATTTTCCGTGCAGTCTATGTACTAAATGTCACTTGGCTAAAATACAATGGTATGAATCATATACATTGACCCATTGAAAAAAGGGTTTTATCCGGCACTTGGTTATGGGCTCTGACCTCTTGCGGTCATGCAAGCCATGCATGTTTTGGAACTGGTGCTCAACAGACTGGGCTTTTGTTGCACGTTCCATCTATGGATATGACAGAGTTTGTCCACCTTTAGTATGGTCCAAATTCGAGGAAACTCATCCTCGTCACACATGTGATCTATCTGTATAATTTTTTTTGTGTACATACTTAGGAAATATCCTTCCATCCTGCTATTGGCAGAGGTGAACTTTTGAACTTCAAATGATCTTCACTATCCGCAACGACTGGGATTGCTGTATTTTTGTTACGCTATTTGGGCAAACATCTGATCACCACAACCTTCCGACATGCCTATCGATTATATTTGAATAATTTAACCATATGACCATCCTCAAAATTTTCAACATGCCTTGAAAACGTCAGACGATGTGTTTCCAGCACTTCAAATAACGCGCTTGATGCACTTGCCCATAAAAGCACTTTGCACATAGATTGTATGATTTTGTTTGGTGGTCTGTTACAAGCTAGCATGACGAGGCAACGAGTTTGCTAGTTCTTGCTAGTGGATGTAGTAGGGTACAATCGGCACCCAAGTTATCAATGCAATCAGCATTGTATAACATGTGTTGTACCATCGACACTAGCATAGCTAGTCCAGCCGGAATTCACCGCCGTAGTGCATTCAACACTCGTACTAATGATTCATTTGACACCCATAACAAAAGTGCAGCACATAACTTTTGTCAATCTTGCAATCGGTGTTCATGATAATGGTGCATTGAGCACTAATGTCATCGTTATTGCCAAAGATCTCTTCTGCCATGCATTAAGTAGCATGGTAAATGTGTGTTTGGTACTCGCGTGAATGCTACGATTGCATTTTCCATGTTGGTCATTTTCTAGGTACATCTGGCACTTAACCATCTTGCATGGATTTCCACCATTGTGTGTGTGTGTGTGTGTGTGTGTGTGTGTGTGTGTGTGTGTGTGTGTGTGTGTGTGTGTGTGTGTGTGTGTGTGTGTGTGTGTGTGTGTGTGTTTTGAGTGCAATCTGCACTCACATCCTTGTTTTGGCAAAATGCACTCACAAATGTCTTATCCCGCATCCTTGTTACAATCGACACCCACTTGGATAAGCAATCGGCATTTGTTTTGGCCATACCTTCATAGACCATGAGCAGTGTGTTTGGCATTAGCATCATGGATGCTTTCGGAATCCATGATGAAAGTACAACTGGAAATTTTTTAGTGGTGGGTTCAAAACCGACAAAATCTCTGCAACCAGCACTTCTGCTGTTGCTCGTAGTGCAATCGGCACTTACGTCTATGATGTAATCAATGCACGTGCAACTGTGCAATTGACACATGCTTTATACAGTCTGCACATATCAAATTTTTACCTTGAATAGGTGAGTCGTCGAGTGGTCAAAGCATGTACGATGCCTTTATTGTTTGATTTTTTAATCAAGAATTTGTCTTGATCTATGTCACCGTTGTAGTTTCACAACCGGGTGTACGCTATAGTGGCTCTTTTGCGTTAAAAAAAATGTTTAGCGCATGTACAACCTGCATTGAGCCATGTTGTGGCTTTAAAATATCAGCTCTTCCGGGTTTTCTCAGAAAGAACCGAAAATTTTGGGGTTAATCCTCAACTTGAGAATTCATGAAAAATGAACAAAATTGTTGCACGTTGAGTGCCCTCTTTTGGTCTTTTTATGCTTGGAATCTTCCAAGCATCACCCGGTGGTATGTTCTGAAAACCATCTATTTTCCTATTGTCCATTGACAAGAAAATGTTTCAATGATTAAGAACTTCTCAATGTACTATAGAGATCACTGAACTCCATGCCACTTATTATGGCTGTGAAAACCCTGGTTCTAACTGAGAGACTGCCTCTGTCTCTGTTTCCAAGCTGAAGTTTGGGATAAAAAGAAGCTAACATCTGCAAGCTTAATCCTAGGACTTCCTGAACATTCACAGATTGACCATCCGGCTGTGCTACTTGCGCACATACAATGATGGCAGATGTAATTATATGGTCCTCTTGCATGTCGCTACGCCTTGGCAGCCATTTTCCATCCCAGCGGACAGGCGAGTAGGCAGGGAGCTTCCTCCTCTATCGCCCACTCGCTCGGTTGTTGTCAATCACCTCCACCCTAGCCATGGGCGAGGAGGTGGGAACGGGGGGAGAGATTCCGCCTCGTCTCTCCCTCCTTGGACACCGTCGGCACCATGGGTGAAGGGGAGGGAGAGGCACGGGCTTCTTCTCCCCCTTGGCGCCATCGGCGCCATGAACTAGGGATAGAGGGAGGGGGGAAGGATGGAAGATGCCTTCTCCTCTCCCCTTGAGACGCCGTCGGTGCCATTGTTGAGGGGGATGGAAAGGCATTGTCCTCTCCTCTCCCTTGGTGCCGTCGGCATCATATATGGGGAGGGGGGGGGGGGAGCGGGCGACTCACCCTCTCCTCTTCCTCTTAGGCGCAGTCAGTGCCATGGACGAGGGGGAGGGGGAGGCACAGGCTTCTCCTCCCCTTTGGCACCGTCGGTGCTATGAACAAGAAGAGGGAGGCAGAGACTCGTCCTCTCCTCTCCCCTTGTCCATAGCGCTGTTGGCGCTTTGGACAAGGAGGAGGGAGAGGCACGGGCCTATCCTTGCCCTTAGCACCATTGGTGCTATGAACAGGGGGTGGGGAGGGGGGGAGGGAGCCCGCCCTCTCCTCTCCCGCTCGGGCACAGTCGGTGCCATGTGCGAGGGTGAGGGGGAGACGTTTTGACCTCTCCTCTCCCCGAGGTTCCAGTCGGCACCATGTACGAGGGGGAGAGGGAGGCACTCACCGTCACTCCCCCTTGGCCTTCTCGGCGCCATGAACGTGGGGAAGGGGGAGGCTCACCCTCCCCTCTCCTTGCTCAGTCGTCCATGGATGGAAATCTCTCCAGAAGAGCGGCGTTTGGTCTCCTGGACGTCGGTCCACAGGATGCATTCTGCCAAACGCTCTTGCTCTTGCATGCACGTAGCCTCGGCTTTGGGTGGCATTTCTTGAGTATTGCCAATTGGAAATTTCTGGACTGCCATCAATCAGGCCGATTGGGTCCTCCACTTCTATTTTCTCTCCATGCATGTCCAAATCAATGGTAGATGTTAACTTTCATACAAGTCAAACGGACAGATGGAACCTTCAGTTTATTTTTCTTGCGCCAGTCCCTCATGCCAATGTAACAGCCGTGGGCTGTTTTGCGGCTAACTTCTAAAACCAAAACTTAGGCCCTCAGAAATTGTAGTCCAACGAGGAGAAGAAAATGTTGGCCTCGGACATTTTGGCAAAGATTTTGTCGATTTGGCTAAGTGAGAGGTCATGAGTTCAATCCTGGCCCCATGCACATCTTGGTTGTTATGGAAGCTTCCAAGAGAGAAAGTCTGTAGCTTCTTGGAAGCTACATGGTTGGTTTATCACCTTGAAACTAGGATACTTATGTGCCAAGCCCACAGCACAAGCCTATTGGTGATGTGGCTGAGTCAGGCCACATCACAGGATTGTGCTTTGAGTTCTAGGACTGGAAAAACAGCTATGAAAAGGACTTTTCTTGCATGTTGATCAATAAACCCTTGCTTGATGCTCTCTTGCGTATTGACGACTCGACCTCTTCTTGAGATGTAATGATAAGGTGTTAGTACTCTTGAAGGTGAAGTGTATGCCTGATTGAGTTTGGGGTGCATGACACATGTCAAAAAAGGAAGAAAGTGTAAAAACCTTTGTGAGATTTCTCGGTTTTATGGCTTCTCTGCCACAGGTGGTTCGCTCAATAGCTAACAATAGGTTATGGGCCCACTCCTCTGGTTAGAGAAGTTTCACGGACGCAGCTGCCAAAGTCACAAGTAGTGAGAGCACCTTCGCTCTCACCCAACCTTCTGTTTCCAGGTCAATTATGCGACAGAAGGAAATGCAACACATCTACACCTTTCCGCCTTGGGAGCTGACATCAGCCTACATCATCCTACATCAGCCTACATCTGCTTGCATCGGCCAACGTAAACAAGGCAAGCAGTTGCCTCTTCTCAACAGTATCCAACAGCAGGCTCAAACACGGGGGCATCGGCATCGACAACATGTACAGCAGCTGTAGCAGGTGTAGTTGTAGGGATGGCGGGGACAGGAGAACCAGGGAACCATTCTCCCATCCTCAAGATTGATGAGAGGGGTTTACACTCTAGAAGTGGCAGTTTGAGATCATCATGGATGATAGAGAATTTCTAGGATACCTTAACGAAACTATCCTAGCACCAAGGAGGAGGGTGCTGACCTTGTGGCTTGGGTCAAGCTCAACAAGAAGGCTCTCACCATTTTTGTGTCCTCCATACAACCCTCGTTCCTTTCACACATCAGCGGTTGTACAATGGCAGTCGCAACATACGCCAAACAAGGCAAGGTGTTTCAGTCATCCTCACTTGCCAACCGTCTCTTCATTCTACAAAACCTCATCAGCATGAGGCTTGGTGAAGAGGAGGATGTCTCCGCCTTTATGCACAAGTTTGAGATGCTCTTGCAACAAGCCACCGGCATGGGGTGGGACCCAAAATCTGATATGCAGGCCATGATGTTTTTTATTATACTGCTGGAGAGCTGGGGTCCCATGATCACAGTGATTGGAGGATGGACTAAAGAACAATCATCCTACACTACCGTCTCCGAGTATGTGCAAAATGAAGCCATGCGTTGCAGCAGTAGTGAATCAAACATGGCTACATTTCCCTCACAGAGTAGCGGCACCTTTCGCAATACCTCCTCCTCTGGGTACAAGGGAAACAATAGCACTGGCAACAGAGGAAAGGGTCCAAAGCACCAAGTAAACTTCCATAACTGTGGTAAGGCTGGACGCTAGGCTCGGGAGTGCCATGCACCCAAGACGGAGGGAGGAGACGAGGATGAGTGGCGATGGGGATATGGTGGGAACGATCCCACAAGCTTGATGGCTGAGTGTGCCTCCAACAAAGGGAGGGTGATACCCAGGTCAGGAGCTTACGGCCTTGACTTGGGCACAAACGAGCACATCACTTACGAGAAGAGAGACATCATCTCTCTTGCTCCATGCAACAAGAACTTCAGATTCGCCGACGACAAGGTTGAAGCAGTAGAGGGGATTGGTACCAAGCTGGTGAAAGTGGGTGTTGACGGTGCAGGCTAGGACCTCAAGCTAGAGGGGTTAGTTTACTTGCCCTCCTGCACAGCCGACCTGCTCTCCGTCTATAAGATAACTGACCATGGAATGAAATTTGTCTTTACATAGAAAGAAACAGTAACATTCCCAACCAAGGACATCAACATATCCTACTCTGCCAAGAAGGTTGTTGTACAGGTTCCTCGCGTTGATGGACTCTATGTCTTGTAGACCAAAATGACAAAATCAAGATGTCAATCATTGGCAGATATTGATGATGAGGAGAGCAACAATATGGATTTTGATGACACATGAAATGTTGGAGCAGCGAAAGCATTGGTAGTGGAAGATTTGGCAAAACAACCACAAATACAACCACCGGGGATGTTCATTCTACCCAGTGTACATCCTTTGAGAACTTGTGGCATAGGCACTTTGGACACATGGCTCATCATACATTGGTTCTCATGGGAAAGTAGGAGCTAGTGTGTGGAATGGAGCTAGGTAATGAGGGAGAGGAAGCCGAGATCTTGTGTGAGCCATGCCTTCAAGGCAAGGAAAACAAGAAACCCTTCAAGCGCAATGGTACGAGTTCTCTTGCATCCCTTGGAATCATCCACTCTGATGTGTGTGGTCCATTTCTCATACATCCCAATGGAGGCAGTAGATATTTCCTCACATGCATTGACGACAACAGTGGCAAGGTCTAGATATACTTTATCAGAAAGAATAGTGAGGTGAAGGAGAATCTACAAGCCTTTGTCGCTATGGTTGATCGACAGACTGGAAAGAAGGTGAAGGCATTCAGGACAGACAATTGGGGAGAGTACAAAGCCTATAGGGAGTGGCTCAAGACACTGGGCATTGAACACCAGAAAACGACTCCCTACTCACTTCAAAGCAATGGTGTAGCAGAGAGGATGAACTGGACCCTCCTGGGCATGACAAGGTGCATGCTCGTTTACGCCAATCTGCCTCCTATGTTCTGGGCTAAAGCAGCACACACGGCTTCCTATCTTATGAATCTCACACCTGCAGTAGCTCTGTGAAGGAGAGGCAAGAAGAAGCAGACACAGCACCTGACGACGCCTCAAGAAGCAAATTCAGGCAGGAAGACAAACGCCTCCCATGTCAAGTTGTTTGGTTGCACCGGCTTTGCCAATGTCCAAGAGGGTGAGGGCCCCGGGAGTATTTATGCAAGAGCACAAAAGTGTATTTTCATTGGCTATGACACTATGCACAGAGCTTACAGACTGTGGAACCAAGGAGCTAAGAAGGTCATCCACACCAAGACGTGGATTTCCACAAAAGTTATGTGAGTAAGGGAGAGCTGCTCGATCTTGAGAACACTCCAAAACAGGGAGAGTGGCTTACACTTCTCGAGGAGGGACACAAAGCACCAGCACAATGGCATGGGCTGGGTACTACAACAGTGAGAGAAGCTAATGAAGATGACTCGAAGGAATCAGACTCTGAGTGAGATATATCTGATCCTCTAGACCGTGAGGAGGATGAATCTCCCATCATGAACAGCAGCAGCCAGTAGGTCCAAGAAGTAGTTCACATCTCAAAGTTCCTTAGAAGCATTATGACATGGACAGGGGTGAATGGACAGGATTCAACTATTCGTTCCTGGTTCAAGAGGAGACAACGTCTGTCGCAGAGGCACTCACGCGGCCTGACAAAGCTGAGTGGGGTGAAGCAGTTTGCAGTGAACTCCGCTCCATTAAGGAGAATTGGACATGGGTACTGGTGGAAAGACCTGCTGGCGCTCACGTTGTGTGATCCAAGTGGGTACTGAAAGTAAAAAGGAAAAACGATGGCAAGATAGACAAGTACAAGGCACGGGTGGTAGCAAAGGGGTTCTCTCAACGGCCTGGCGCATAGTACGATGAGACCTTTGATTCCGTTGTGACGTTCGCCTTCATCCGGTAAATGCTCGTCATTGTTGCTGCTGAGAACATGGAGGTCCACCACATGGAAATTAAATACAACCTTTTTTTTATGATAATCTTGACGAGGAGGTACTCTTGGAGATTCCAGATGGGGTTAATGCTCCCAAGGGCAAGGTGTGCAGATTGGTGAAGGTGCTCTATGGGCTAAATCAAGAACCAAGACTTTGGTACCAATAGATGGATACGTTCATGGCCAAGGAGTCCTTCATGTAGTGCAAAAACGACCCTAGCATGTACGTGCATGAGAGCGACTGGTCTCCTTGTACGTTAATGACCTGATTCTATGCTCTTCTTCAACGCATCTGCTAGACGATCTCAAGGGGAAGGTGAGTAGCAGATTCGAGATGAAGGACATAGGTCCTCTTGACTCCTATCTTGGAATTGCCATCAAGCGTGTCAGAGCATCAGGTACCATCAGCCTGAAGCTGAAAAAATACATCGACTCCATTCTCAAACGATACGACATGGCAGATCGCAAGCCTGCCTGTACACCCATGAGTGCGGAGTGCAAACTCTCCACCTCCATGTCCCCACGTAACGAAGTGGAGAAAACTGACATGCTGGGCATTCCATTTCATTTTGGAATGGACAGTCTAATGTATGCCATGGTCGCCATCCAACCAGATATAGCCCATGATGTTGGACATGTGAGCCGGTTTGTGGCCAATCCTGGTCCACTCGTTGACAGGCTGTGATGCGCAGCATGCACTACCTTCAGGGGAAGCGGCACGTAGGGCTCTAGTTTGGAGGCATCGCTGGATCCGTGTCACTCCATCTCATGTGCTACACTGATGCTGATTGGGGAGGGAATATCAATGACAGAAAATCTACCTCCGGCTTTGTGTGTATGCTGAAGGGAGGTGCAGTCAGTTAGGCGAGTCGCAAGCAGGAATGTGCCTCTCTGCCGATAACTGAAGCTGAGTACATTGCCTTGGCTGAGGTTTGTAAAGAGATGCAGTGGCTATGAAGCTTGATATCTGAGATGAAGGCACCACAGGCAACAGTGACGGTCATCAAGATTTACAACATGAGCACGATTGACATGTCTAAGAACCCAGTCCTTTCCAAGCACACACAGCACATTGAGATCTGCTACCACTATGCTCGGGACTTGGTTTACAAGCAGGCAGTGGAGCTCGAGTATGTCGGTACCAAGCTGAATTGGGCTGACATGTTTGCAAAGCCAATGGACAAGGATCTCCACCAGGCGGGCAGGCAAGGTATCGGCATGGTCAACGCAAGTGATGATGAATGATGATGGTCACTGACACAAGGTGCAAGGGAGATATTTGTTGAATTGTTTTGCCCCTTGTTCAGTGTTGTAGGATGGATCGATCATGCTCTGCCCCTTATGGAGGTATGACCACTGAATCCACTGTAGTGTGAATCAACTATGCTCTGTCTCTTGTGAGATATGAACTGTGAGTAAACCATGTGGGTGAGGGGTTAACTTGACCATTTTGTTGATTTGGCCAAGTGAGAGGTCATGTGTTTGATCCTGGCCTCATGCACATCTTGGTTGTTAT
The DNA here is from genome assembly GCA_023375785.1 of Penium margaritaceum. Taxonomy (NCBI): domain Eukaryota; kingdom Viridiplantae; phylum Streptophyta; class Zygnematophyceae; order Desmidiales; family Peniaceae; genus Penium; species Penium margaritaceum. The sequence continues at coordinate 156,437 of SZWC01001825.1, read as the reverse complement.
GGAAGCTTTCAAGAAAGAAATTCCGTAGCTTCTTGGAAGCTACATGGTTGGTTTGTCACTTTGACACTAGGATGCTTATGTGTCATGCACACAGCACAAGCCTATTGGTGATGTGGCTGGGTCAAGCCACTTCACAGGATTGTGCTTTGATTTCTAAGACTGGACAGACAGCTACAAAAGGACTTGTCTTGCATGCTGATTAATGAACCCTTGCTTGATTCTATCTTGCCTATTGAAGATTTTAGCTCTTCTTGAGATGTAGTGCTCAGGCGTTAGCACTCTTGAAGGTGAAGTGTATGCCTGATGAAGTTTGGGGTGTATGACACATGTCGACAAAGGAAGAAGGGGTAAAAACCATTATGAGATTTTTTGGTTTCGCGGCTTCTCTGCCAGAGGTGGCTAGCTCAGTAGCTAACACACCACACCTCAAAGTGGGAGAGATTACGTCGTGGGAGCTGTTGTTTTGTTTTTGGGCACAGGTGTGTGGGTCCCTGGCCCTACTACACCCTAAAGTACGACTCTTTCATCCCCAAAGAGTTTTTTTATGCAGGCCGTGCAGCCAGGACCCTCATCTTTGCCACACCGAAGAGTGATCACACTGGCCTGGAGCCCTTCATCAGCGATCCTATTGCAGGCGTTGAACCTAACCCCCATGATGCATGGACCCCACAAGTCCCTAACATGTTTTTGGCCAGACCGTCGTCTGTTGCGTTCTGAGGAGCTTAAAAAAAATCAAGATGGGTGATTGTGAGTCCGTCACCACCTATTGGAATCGCGCACATGATATTTTCTTCTTGCTCGACAAGGCTTGTCTACCTCCGCTAGTCACTCTCCTCACCATCAAGAACAACGCAACTCCCGACTTTGCAAAGATCCTCGTTGACTTCGACCTTCAGATCCTGGAGGCCATGGCGTCTAGGGGCACTGTGATTTCCTGATTCTGTTTTTCGTTCTTGACATGAGAGGAGGAAATTCAGGATGCTCGCTTTCAGCGCGGAGATGCGGAGGAATGAGCAACAGTCAGCTCTGCCTCTCCTACGCCTTTGTTGCCTGATACCCTTGGTGCAGCTAGAGCCAAGAGTGGTGCTGGAAGAAGAGGAAGGGCAAGACCCAGCAGCCATCCGATAGGAGCTCCTTGAGTGGTAGATCTCTTGTGCCACAACTGTGGCCAGCCAGGTCAAGGCTGGTACACATACCCATCACACACTGACGAGTATTCTGACATCGCCATGTGTCGTGAGCATGAGTGGAGTCTTGGTACCACTGCAGCCACCACTGCCTCTCCTGTAGGTGCTTCAGCCACTTTCTCACTAGCCATCTCCACTACCGTTACCACAACAATTATGATGGGATACCCAAATCCTCCCATGCCTTCCCTCAGGCATGTTGCTGCATGGACTCCTTATCCAGCATGGTCACCTCCACCACTACAGCTCAACCAAACCTTAGCGTCTCCCTCTTGCATGGCCATGCCACAATTCCTCCCAATTCCTGGGCCCTCTGCTCGTGAGTGCCAGCTGGAGAATTTCATCTCGCAATATCTTGGCACCCTCCCTCTCAGCCCTAGGGATTTAAGAGTTTTATTTCTGCCAGTCAAGAGGTCACCAAAATTTTTCACATTGAGACTGCTCTCTACGATGACCCCCCTGTGGATGACCGTTGTGTTCCTACCCTAGTCTTGGATGATCTTGCTCGCCTTGACGTTTGGTAGACATGCTTTGCATCTCAGTCTCATGTGCAGAGCCCGTTGGCTGCATCATGTCAAGTCGCTCATTGCAACGTTACCACATCTTTCCGCGACCTTGATGACACCTTCATCATCAACTCAGGTGCTATGCATCACATGATGTCTTGTTGTCAGGTGTTCAGTATGCCTGGCCCGGTTGGTGATGTCCAGAGTGTTCGGACTGAGTGTGGACAGATTTTTCCTGTTTGTGGTGTTGGTGTCATCCGCTTTCACGGTCCATGTGATAATGCCTATATCACCGATGTGCTGTATGTGCCTGGCCTCAAGCTCAGCCTTCTGTCCGTCACTGCTCTCGACCACATGAGCATGGATGTTCTGTATTCTCGTACTACTGGCACAGTCACTCTTCGTCCATCTAGCAGTACGATGGTGCATACATAGTCTCGTGATAAGTTGTGGTATGCCAATAACTGGTCTTCTGTATCCTTACCCTTGTCCTCGGACAGGACGCACCTACTTTTCACAAGCACTCTATCCCCACAACATTCACCTCCTATAACTTCACTTGTACCACACACACAACTCTGCCATTCAAAGCATGCTCCGCACGCAGCCTGCCCTTCATGTATGACGAATTGCCTCACGCGTGAAACTGTGTATCAACAACTGTATTGGGAAGTGAACAAACTAGTGAACATGGATTGTTTGCAAAAACTACTAAATGTGACATAGAGCCCATTCTACTTCTTATTACATACAGGGAATGTTCCTCTGGGCTTTGCTCAAATGCATCCATGTGCATGTTTGGTGAAAAGTGTTTGTACGCAGAAACACACTTTTCGATACACAGGTTATCAAGTGTGTGAATTTGGGGTGATTAACCATAACTCCTTCTCTTAGCCTCAACCCAGTCATGTTTCAGTTACCTTGTAAAACTGAATGATCCACTGCGCTCAGAGCAAGATGCACAAGTCCTTTTACCCCGTGTCCTTTTCCCGAGCATCCAACCGGCTTGGGCTGGTCCACTCTGACGTCATGGGTCCCTTACCAGTCAAGTCTTTCACGGAGCGTGGTTGTTACGTGCTCACCTTCACTGAAGACTACCCTTGTTTTTGGTGGTTGTTCTGCCTCCAATAAAAGAGTGATGCAACAGCTGCATTTTGTGATTGGCTCCTCACCGCGGAGTGTAAGTGTAGTTTTCCCCTTTGCTGCTTCCATTCTGACCGGGGTGGAGAGTTTATGGAGGAGGAGGATGCTTTCCTCAAAAGCCGGGGCATTAGACATGAGACCTCTGCACCCTGGACTCCGCAACAGAATGGTGTTTCTGAGTGCTGGAACCACACCATGGCTGATGTGGTCCAAAACATGAGCACTGAGCTATGTCTTTTTGAGGGCTTCTTCTTAGGGACCACGTCGTACATGACCTTGGTTTGTAACAGAGTTCCCCATGGTCCCTTGTCTTGTCCCGTTGCCCCCTACCTGTTTTGGTGTGGATAGTACACAGATCTTTTCCCTATGCGCGTCTACGGTTGTGTCGCCAGCAACTGGCTCCCAGTGGACCAGCGAGGCAGCAAACTGGCTCCCTGTGGCTTTCTTTGCACCTTTCTTGGGATGTCCAGCCAGTCAAAGGCTTGGTGTTTCTAGGACTCTGTTCGTCACCGCATCATTGAGTCTTGTGATTATTTATTCTTTGAGGAGATTTTCCCATGCAATCTCCCTTTTTTTCGTGGTGTTACCCTTTGGGGCCTTTCGCCACCATCATGTAGGGATATTGTGCACTGGTACATGACATTGTTCCACATTGTCCCTGGTTCCATTGTTTCGCCTACGCATCCACACACACCAGATACCCCCGCCATACCAGAGTCCCCGTCTTTAGCTGTTTGTCCGGCTGTTGACCACGCATCCAATTCCACCTCATTGGCTACTGACTCCACCGACGAGGCGAGTGAGTCCACTTCTTTGGCCGCTGACTGCGCCACCCAGGCAACAGAGTCCGTCACTCCACCTTTTTACTCAGTCGAGCAGTTCTCCGGCTCTTGAGTTGGTCGCTCCAGTCGAGTATAGAGCAGAAGATGAGTGGACATACTCGTTGACTTGTTCATCTGACATACTCACACACTTTTGGTGGTTGTATTCATCCACGCACCCGAGCGCCTCCACTAGGCATANCCACCTCATTGGCTACTGACTCCACCGACGAGGCGAGTGAGTCCACTTCTTTGGCCGCTGACTGCGCCACCCAGGCAACAGAGTCCGTCACTCCACCTTTTTACTCAGTCGAGCAGTTCTCCGGCTCTTGAGTTGGTCACTCCAGTGGAGCGACCAGTCGCGTCCTTGCAAGGATGTGACTGGTCGCTCCAGTCGAGTATAGAGCAGAAGATGAGTGGACATACTCGTTGACTTGTTCATCTGACATACTCACACACTTTTGGTGGTTGTATTCATCCACGCACCCGAGCGCCTCCACTAGGCATACGTCCTGCCATCATCCGGCCGCCCCCAGCCACTACCCTCCGGCCCACGCCCCCATCTCATACTGTGGTGAGTGGGGATCCAGGGATGAAGGCCTGGGTTCTGACTGTCCTTGCCGTCGTTATAGCAAACCTTCATAACATAGAGTTTCTTTCAAGCTTCCATGGCATCTTTGCATCCTTGGATTCTGTGTATTCTGCGTTGGACACAGCAGCAATACGATCAAAGAAAGGAGGTTCTTATCGTGCCTCTTGTACCTCTTCACTTCTTCCGGCATCGCAGTATCAAGAGGAGTTGCTTCTTCAACCTTGACCACCTCAAGCATCCCTTTCTTACGTGTAACTCAAAATGCCACCTCCAAAGGGAGAAGTCCTTCCCATCAACCTTGAGACAATGGTGATGATGCTTTCTTGCTCGGTCGCTGTCATGGTGTACCACTTCAATTTGAGTGTAGGTAGAGCCAGGGTCTGTCATTGGCCGTGGGCACATAATGCATTTTTGGCTCTTTTGGATTTGGCTTCATCCTCAACGATACCTGGATCTCACTGATGCACACTGCCACTGTTTACACCACCATAGGCAAAAAGTGTGGAGCGGAAGGATCACCATAAAAAGTAGAGACGGAAAGAGCTGCAGACAAAATTGCTTGATTGGAGCCTGTTTTGGCATTACTTTGCGTACAATGAGAACAGATCTGTAAATTCCGTTATCTAAGATTTCCAGAGCATTCATGCACGTCTACATCAGAGCATTAGAGCATTAAAGCCAATAAAGCAATCCTTGGCCATGCACGCTGCACGGGGATGGAAGGTGAGGACACGGTCCTCCCAGTCCACCGGAACCTTCTGCACGGCTGTGGTTGCTGGAACGCCAGCTCCACCCCAGCTCGCGGTGGACAAAGCGACGGACCCACGCATGCCCAAGCGCATATAGCCCCATCTTCTCCAGTTTTTCCGGGGCATGGCGTGCGATGATCCCCCGGATCTGCTGATGGATGACCTTGCTGTTGAGTGCATGGCCGTCCTTGCAAGCCGCTGTCAACGTTGACATGATCTCCTCCATGATTGCGGGCTGGGTTGACAGCCATGCCTGCTTCGCCCCAAATCCATGTTTTCTTTTTTTCTCCAAAACTGGAGCACCAGGTGTTGCGGTGGAGTTGATAACCGCTCCCTCGTACGCTTCTTTCCCACTTTAATGCCGTCTTCAAACCAGCCAGCGATGGTGCTTGGCGCAAGGCAATCGTAGATGCAGTAGCCGTCGGGGGTCCCGAACGAGCGGCGGAGATGCTGGACGGCAGCGTACGCCGTTGGATTGGTTTTGTAATACTTGCAGATGGTTCGGAAGTGGCCACTTCCGAAGCAATCGCAGTACCGACTGCGCTTGCCGGAAGTCAATGAGCCCGATGACGACGCTGCAGGTGTCATTGTCTGCGACGACAATTGCAATGCCTGGCACTCACTGTCGGTGTTGTTGTCGCTGGTCTGCAAAGCTGAGGAGGAGGGTTCGGCGTCGCTGCCACTGTCATTGCCGCTGTCGCTGTTGCTGCCGTTGTTCAGGGGATTTTTTATGACAAGTGATCATGAACTGATTCTTGTCTTGGGAGGACTGCGAGCGGCATCGCAACAGAAGTCACGGACGGGTTCGTCGGCCGGCACCTTCCCTTTCTCAGCGGCTGTTGGACGACGCCGCACGGAGGAAGTTGGTGGAATATACTCGTAGTCCGGGAGTGTACTAGTACCCTCGGCATGCAGAACTGGTTCCGCCTCTGTGCGCGCGCGAGAAGGACCAGAACCCGGAGAGTAGTTCCAGACACGTGGGGAAGCTGGATGTAGACATGAATGCAAGCCCAACGGCTCGCACCTGACGATGGAAACGGTCGAAGGCAATGAGAAGGGTGTTGCATGTAGTGGCACCTGGATGTACGGTGAGTACTCCGGTATACATGTATGTGGTTTATGGTGTATGAAAAATACTGTGAAGTGAAACATAGTTTCCAGATGCCTTGACCAGACAGGTGGTTACGGTTTTCACAAGTCACGTTTGCTTGGGTTCCTGTTAGAGAAATAAGCATCACATGTTGTAATGGACATATGAGATCTCTAAACCATTTCGGAACAGCTTCTTCAGGTTTTCTTATCTCCTTCTGAAAATGGATGATGAAAGTCTACACAACAACACGGTCAACTTGTTGGACGATGAATTAGATGCTCTATCTGAACATGTATCACTTTGTGAGGTATAGTTTATCAAAGTGTTTTGATACACTGGATTACCTGTATATTATGTCAGTAAATTGCAGTAACGTTGAAGAATTCAGTTGTGCTTTAGTCCTATCTTGTCCACTTTCATTTCAGTGTACAGACAACGTTTTTTTCTAAAAATATTTAAAGAACTCCATTGTTGACAAGGGCTCTTATGCTCTGTTAGAAACGTACCCTCATTGACGTACTTCTATCCCAATATCATTATTGTGTTGTTTCAGTATGTGTATACATGGACTAGTGAAGATATGTGTCATTTTTTTTGTCTTTTGGGTCTTCGTGGCAAACCAGTATCGGAACTAGTTTTCTGTTTGCCTGCGTCAGCCGTTAGTCTATCCTCGCTCCCCCCTCCGCCCCCCAAGTGCCGAGTGTGTCTTGGGCGAGTTTAGTGGGGAGTGTATTGTACACTCCCAAACACACTCACCCAATGTATCGACAAAAAATGAGGAGGGGGGGGAGGAGGATCAGTGGGAGTAGTCAATTTGGAGACCCATGAGGTATATTTAATTGATGTCTTTTGATACACATGCGTACCTATGTATTAGCTTTCTTGTGTTCTCATGGTAGTTTCTTGGGTGTTTCCTAGTGCGGGGCAGGGGGGGAGGCGGTGAGGTGGGAAAGGTGTATGGGGCAAGTGGACAGCTTGCAGCTCAAATCCTACAGGGAGGGGAGGAGGAGGGGGGTGGGAAAAGTGTATGTGTCGATCTCTTCTTCTGCTCACATCATTTCCAAATAAGGCATTTTTTTTTGTTGTCGTGGGTTGCGTTGAAAATGTTGGCCTTGCTTGAGAATGGCATGTGGGCAAAGTACCTGCGCAGGTCAGATTGATTTGATTGGTTTTGCTTCAAGAACTCTGTGAGCAGAGCCAAAACTCCTTAGTTTGAATGTAAAAAAATCCATGCTGAATCCAATGTAGGTGAACTTGTGATTCACTTTCGTACTGGGTGAATATCTTCTTGTCAGACATCATGTCCCCTTTCCATTGAAAGAAACTTACATCATCCATGCCTTGTTTGTACACCTGTCTTGTTCCATCCGGGAACTTGATCCATAATGGCCAATAGTGGATGTCACAGCTGGGGAATGTCTTAATGTGTATCTTTTCCCATGGGATAGCCCCTGTGAACAAGAATGACAGGCAATTACTCTTCTCTGCTGCATCCTTCATGTGCAGATCTTGGAAGTTACCATCTTCCTTTGCACATTGCAAACATGTCATGATACGAGGACACGTTACTGCTCCATAGTTGGCAGCCTTGATTGCTGCAGGTACATCTGTTTTCCTAAGCTCCTGAAGTGTCTTCTTATGTATCCAACCTTCTGTCATGCAGAGAGCCGGTGTGATCCTTGTGCCAGAAGGAATCTGATTGGATCCATTTGCTTTGATCATGCCACGACATACATCTTCAAGGACACTGGGACATTTTCCCTTTGATTTTGACAAGAGTTTAGTGAAAATGAAATCGAGGTGCTTTGGCAGCATGAAAGCTGTTTCTTCAAGGCAGTAGTCCTTCTGTAGGTCCCAGGTGTCAACCGGCCTGAGGCAAACAGACTAGAAAGCAGGGCCGACACAATAGCACCTGCCGTCCGCTCCTAGCATTTCATCTAGGAGAAGATATCACCCTCAGGATCACGGTTCCACACTGAGCATTTCCTAGGCAATCACTTGCTAGCAACTGTGTCCGCTTAACACGTGCTCACTTTCGCGCGAGGTGCTAGTCAAAGACTAACTCCTGGGGCTTGGACCAACCAGTGTCTTCTTTATACTGTTCCTTAGTTGGACAACTCTGTGAGGAGCATCTAAGGACAGATTGTGTCATTAGAATGAGGATGAGCCTAGAGCATATAGTCCTAGGCCTGGCTTCTAAGGTGTGTGGGTAGTGGCACTTTTGGGGTGGCCACTCCACACCACCTCACCAGCTTGCCAATTGGCGCATCCACTGACCGCCAAGTGGTACATCCTCTTCATGCATGGAGAAATGTCTAAGAAACTTCCCTTGTGCAGGAAGGTAAAAAAGAACCTTCCTGCGCACATCAAGGCTCAATTGCAGGACCTGTTGTCCCTAAGTCCAACATGCTATCCGTTGCGCTACACTTCTGGTGTCTCTCTTAGACTTGCACCACGAACAAGGTTTGGGGGACTTACTCCAAGGGAGCAGTGCATGCCCAACCTGTCCGTTAAGCCATAGCATTGGCCATGGGGCATAAAAGAACAACAATCTCTCCCTTGTGCCTTAGGCCACCTGCTGTGGTAGTTTTCTTCCGCATGAACCCATAGCTCTGTGTTGTGTTTGTGCACGTCAGCTTTCTTGGTCTTTAGTTCTCATCTCTTGCATCCACCATGCCGACTCCTCAAGCACCTGCAACATGCAAGTCGCTGTCTAGCGGCTTTGTCAAAAAGTCTGCAAGCATTTTCTTGGTTGCGACGTGCTCCAGTTCCACTACACCCTTGGCGACAAGATCACGTGAGTAGTGGTACCAAATGTTGATGTGCTTTGTACGTCGGGAGAACATGCCGAGATAGGGTTGTGAGGCACCAAGGCCCTAAGGCATGGTTGCTGAGAAAACTTGTTCTCATTTTTCAAAAATTGCACTCATCTTCAAAGGAGGCATCATTGGTCGTCAAGCACTTTTCATTGCTGTCAAAAATCGTCATCAGACACATCAAAGCTCCAACCTAGATGTTCTCAGTCTCAATGATCATCCCCTCATGTATGTTTGAAATGGGCACCATAGGTTTCCTCTCAAATCCTTGTCAAAAGCAAATCGGGCTGCTGAGGTAACCAATCTCAACATCTGTGGATATCATCCATGAACAAAAGTGTTCATACCAATTACTTCATCGACTGGGTGAACCATGAAAAAGTTCCATATTTTACAAGTCAAAAGAATACCTTTTGGGTATCAACTCCATGTAATTGTGATCGAGCACATATGAATCACATCCAGTGATCCCATGCATAGAACAACCGGTTTGCGACATTAGCTCATTATATGCAATCAAATCCAAGGGTGTCATCCGGGAAACCTTTGATAGACTTTCCTTGTTGAAGATCCGTGTTAGGAAGTTGTGATCTCCATGGAAAGATAGGAAACACACATCCTTAGGTCACATAGG
>SZWC01001825.1:119714-130420 GCA_023375785.1 Penium margaritaceum | reverse complement strand
GTCCCTGGCACTTCCACGCCTTCTGAGCGCTTGTTTTCTCTGGGCAGGCACGTCATTACCGACTTCCGGCACTCGTTGGCCCACCTCACCGTGGAGAACCTCTTGACGATGAAGAGCTGGATCAACGAGCCTACGCTTCGGGACTTCCCTGTCAGTCGACACGGCGTGGTGGCTAAGGAGTTGAAGGATGAGGAGGACCGTGTGAACGAGCTTCGGCGACAGGCGCGGGAGTCCCTAGTTGGAGCAGCAGCAGAGGAGTTGGAAGGGCTGAGCCTGTTTGTCAACGACGAGGAGGATGAGGACATGGGGGACTTGGGCCTGTGGGGGGAAGGGGAGGGGGGGGACAACACGGGTGGGGATGACGATGTCGTAGAAATGTAGAGAGGAGCACTTTTGTGAAGCATTTTTCCAGATCAAAAGCACTTTTGTGAAGCATTTTTTTGGATCAAATGCTCATCCTTCTCTTCAGTTATCTTACATGTGTATGCTGTATTGGATGCAGTTGCCCATTTGCTCAGTTGAAATGTATGACCTGTTGATGCATTCAATGGAATGAAGCACCTTCATTTCTGCTTCCAAAGTGCACAATGATGCCATGAATAAAGGTGTGCACCTTGATACCTGAGTGCATACTGAACCCTTATGCAATGGATGAAATTGTTCACCACAGTTAAGAGCGCAACAAGTGTAATTACAATGATTAGCGTCATCAGTGCTGTGCTATGTGGATGCTTTGAAACAAACATGTGAAGAAGCTAGTGGGTGCAACAATGGACCAGGGAGATAGGGTGAACATGTGAAAATAGAGAATGTACAGGAGATGTTGAGCAAAGTCGTGGACTTTGTGATAATTGCCTTTTTGCAAGTTGCAGCGTGTCACCCAGGGAAAATGGCCGAAATGGCAGATCCACGGTTCAACGGATCGAACGATCCGAGAGTCCAAAGATCCGCAGATCCGGATCCGGATCCGCGGATCCAGATCTTCCGCCTTGAACCGATCCGCGGAGCCGGATCAAACTCAGGATCCGCGGATCAGATCCGGTGTGCACCCTTACGCATCGTCAACCTCACAAAAGACGGGGAAGCATACTTGCAGCTGTGGCATTGGCGGCTGGGGCACTCGTCGCCCGCAGTCGTGCAGGAGATGGCAAAGCGCGAGATGGTTTGCGGCCTCAACATCACCGGTGCAGCAGACGCAGCAGCAGATTTTGCAGAGCACATTTGTGAGCCTTGCATCATGGGCAAGACAAAGCGCAAGCCATTTTAAGACGGACAACGGTGGACTGAGAACCTGCTTGAGGTCGTGCACAATGATGTGTGCGGACCGATCAAGATGCCGTCCATTGGGGGCACGCGGTACTTTGTCACCTTCATCGACGATTGCAGCAGAAAACTCTACGTCTACTGCATGAAGTGGAAGAGCAATGTGCTAGACCGGCTGAAGAAGTATGTTTCAACGGTGGAGAGGTAGACTGGCCGCAAGGTCAGAGCACTACGCAGCGACAATGGCAGGGAGTACATGGGCTGCGGAGGGTGGCTGAAGGAGCAGGGGATTGAGTGGCAGCCAACCACTCTGAACACGCCATAATTTAATGGCGTGGCAGAGCGTATGAACCAGATGCTGCTCACAATGGCGTGGACGATGCTCGTGAACGCTAAACTTCCATCGAGTCTGTGGGCCGAGGCCGTGAGCACGGCGTGCTACATCACCAACCTCACCCCAACGGCAGTGCTGAAGGGAAAGGACGGCTGGAAGACGCCGCAGGAGGCTTGAAGCGGGCACAAACCAAGCATGGCACACCTGAAGGCGTTCGGTTGCAAGGCGCATGCGTTGGTGCAGGCCGCGCAAAGAAAAGACTCCAAACTGGACCCGCGTGCAAAGGCATACGCGTTTTTTGGGTACGAGAGTGCGCTCAAGGTGTACCGCCTCTTTGATCCACGGACGCAGGATGTCATCACCAGCAGCAACGCCACGTTTGATGAGCAACAGAGCTACTACAGCAGCAGCAACAACATTGATGCAGTGCACTCTCCAAAGCAGGGGGAGTGGTTCCAACTCCTCGAGTGTGAGGAGGAGCCGGGAGCTGCAGAGGTCGATGCCTCGAAGGATGACGGTGCTAGAGTGCAGCATGGCAATGCAGCGGGTGCAGGTGCCGCTGGAGCACAGGAAGCAGCAGCCGACATGGGGGAATCCCGCGACTGAGGACAACGTTGTAGCAGGGTAGCAGCAGGATCAGCAGCCAGCGTCACCAAGATCATCGCGTCGCAACCGAAGGCAGCGGAATGCGGCAAAGCGGTATGACGCAAGGAAGGGACGCTGGGTTGGCATGACGCGGTGCATGATGGAAGCTGCAACGGAGCCAACAACCGTGCAAGAGGCGCTTGCACAACCTGACGGGGAGCAATGGGACGAAGCAATGAAATCTGAACCTGCGTCCCTTGCTGAGAACGGCACTTGGGAGTTGTTCGATTGGCCTAAGGGAACGAAGGTGATCAGCTCCAAGTGGGTGTTCAAAGTGAGGCTCACCAAGGAAAGCAAGGTGGAGAAGTACAAGGCGCGGCTAGTCGCAAAGGGATATGCGCAGCGGAAAGGCGAACACTACGAATAGGCATTTGCACCCGTCGCCAAGTTCACAAGTATCCGGACAATCCTCGCGATGGCAGCAACAAAGGATATGGCGATTCACCAAATGGATGTCAAGACGGCATTCTTGAATGGCATCATTGACAAGAAGAACTACCTTGAGGTGCCGGAGGGGGTGGATGCGCCAGAGGGCAAGGTGTGGAAGCTGCAGAAGGCCCTGTACAGGCTAAAACAGGCACCCAGGTGCTGGTACCAACAGATAGACGGCTACATAGCGGAGCTCGTCTTTAAGCATTGTAAGTGAAACCACAGTGTGTACATGCGGCATAGTAAGGGAATCCATCAGATTGTCCCACTCTACGTGGAAGATTTGATCATGTGTTCCTCAGATCTGGCGGCTTTGCAACAGCTCAAGGAGAAGCTCAGCAACAGATTTCAGATGACCAATATGGGGGAGCTGGAGTACTACCTCGCGGTGAGTATCACGCGCAACCGGAGGGCGCGCACACTTGGGCTGGGACAGGCCAAGTACGTGGCCGAGGTCCTCAAGCGGTATGGCATGGATGACTGCAAACCAGTGGAAATTCCGGTCTCCTCAAGCTGTGAACTGAGTGCCGCAATGGTGCCGCAAACTAAAGTGGAGAAGGAGGACATGGCGGAGGTGCCCTACCAATCTGTGGTGGGTAGCCTCATGTATGCTATGGTGGCGACTCGGCCGGACCTGGTCTACGCGGTGGGTCAGGTGAGCAGGTACGTGGCCAACCCTGGGCCACTACACTGGACAGCGGTGAAGCGCATCCTCCGATACTTACAGGTAACGCAGCACGAGCGCCTGAAGAACGATGGAAAGGGGAGGTCAGACCCCTTGCGGCTGGTCTGCTACACTGACGCGGACTACGCCGGTGATGTGGACAAGAGGAAGTCCACTTCTGGTTGTGTATTCTTCCTCCCAGGTGCAGCGGTCTTGTGGTGCAGCAGGAAGCAGGACTGTGTTGCCACCTGCAGAGTGGAGGCAGAGTACATCGCTCTAGCAGAGGCGGTCAAGGAAGCAGTGTGGCTCCGCAGATTGCTGGGGGAGCTGGGCGTGCCGCAGCAGGAGCTTACGGTGGTTCAAGAGGAAAGCACCGGCTCCATCTTGCTGACCAACAACCCGAATCAGCACAGGAGGAAGAAGCAAATCGACGTGCACTACCACTACGCGCACGACATGGTGGAGAAGGGACAGGTTGTGCTACAGCATTGCAGCACGAAGCACATGCTCGCGGATTGTTTGACCAAGGCGCAGCCCCAGGATCAGCATGTCATCAGCCTTGCAGGGCTTGGGTTGACAAGCTGTGAAGGGCTTGAAGGCACAGGAGCGGACGAGTGAGAGTGAGCATGAGGCATCCGGCATGGAAGGTGTATGGGGGAGATTGTTAAAAGTGTTCCTGCCATGGATGTCGTTTGCCGTTTTCCTGGTTCAACCACAAGAGAGTAGTTGGATGTCTAATCTGACTGTAGATCTGGAATGCTTAGATTTTTCCATGCGTTTTTGAGCTTTCAGTTGCTCGATTTGGTTGAGAATTCAGAAAGTTAGCCCCATTCGAAGTTTGGGTGGTCGATGGGTGGAATCTGGGTCTCCGACATGGGTGACGGATAATTCCACCGCGGTGGTCTGAGTTCATCTCCAACAAGATCCAAATGCACCAGGGACATGAATGAAGTGACCATAAGGACCTCCTTGACCATGATGAACCTCTCCTTGAATTCTCGGCAAGGAAAGGCACTCCGACGGGTCATCGTCGAAGCGCCTCCTGTGGCCTAGCGTGCAAGGCACGGTGGGCGGCTCCACCAAGGGTTACTTTGACGGCCGTAGCAGAGGCTCTACTGCTCCGCTTTGGGCGTGCTTGGATGCGTCGGAAAGCTTACATCACAGGCTATAAGAATCTGATGTAATCTCACCAAAAGAACTAACCATTGATGGTCCTCAGCCTTTCTCAGTTTCCACAATCTGCATTCTGCCAGGATTATGCTCCTTTCGTGTTGTGGCGACCCAAAGCACACACCCCCTTCGAAGCCTCTTTGCACTAAGAAACTGTGGGCACTTGTGGTAGATCAGAGCATGCTAGGAAAGAATTCCTGACATGTATTTCTAAGATTTTTATGTCTTTGTGGGAGAATTTAACAAGCAGGAGAAGTCTAGCATTCGAACTTTGAAGTCCTGAGTTTGAACAACAAGAACACATGCATTGATGCCCCCAACCAGTCTGACCCTCGGACATCATGCCCATGCTATGAAACACAGCATGTGCATTTCTTTCCAATGATCACTACCAATGATCACTGGACAGAGCAATGTCCGTTGATATGCTGATTTCTTTTCAACAATCCGATCCGCCAGACGGCCATTGTCCATCACCGATGGCTTGTCACCCATCATTGATGGGTGACTGCCTGGCTAATAAGCCATCAGCCATCGACCGTTGGCACTCGGATGGCCATCGGCTGTCAGCTGACGGCCAATGGAGAGCTCCAAGAGGTTGCTCAATTTCCGGACACAAACACTTGCTCTATTCATTGTCAATTCCTCCCTTCTTGGGCGGCATAAGGCCATCATGCCGCCCAAGAAGGGACCCGCGAGCTCCTCCTCCAACGTTGGGTCATCGACTTTCCAGGGCTCCTCTCCAGAGGGCTCCATCCTCTGCTTCACCCAAGCGGACTTCAACCCTGCTCCTGTGGGATGCCTCCATGGGGATTTCTTCACACTTGCACTGTCACACCACTGTCTGCCCATGCCAACCCCTGCCAGGCGTCCCGGTTTTTATTGTGGTTCATGTGGGGTCACTTTGAGTGGCACGTGCGACAGAATCAGGGGGAATTTTGGAGAAGCAAACCGGGATGTCGGCTGTTGCAACCATCCTCCTCTGCTTGCGCGTCATGTACTCGGCTTGGAGCGCAAGCTGTTGAAAAATTGCCCCTCCGCATGCCCAAGTGCGGCGCCAGGAGGAGCTCACGAGCCGCCAGGAAATGGAAACTCCGCTCCGGCGGATCTGGCGACTAGAAATTTGCTCAGATCCTAAAATGGAGGATTGCTCCTAAAATTTGACGAGTCTTTGAATCCGGTGGAAGTTGTTTCGCCGGAATCGGACAAGTATCGAGGGAGATATGGCTTTCCAAAGTTGGGGTATGCGCAGCGGCTCTGGGAGCCGGCTGCGACTCGAAATCCGGTCGATAATCGACCGGACCGAGTAACAGAAATACCATTTGGTGAAAATGCTCCGATAGGCCTGCCGAGGCGTCCGGTGGATGATCCACCTGATCCGGCGGATCATCCACCGGATCCAGTAGTGCAGGTTGTTACTGAGGGACTTAGCCAAAAATCTGGCTCGGCGTCCGAAACTCAGTAGTACGTTTTGTTACTCGGGGACTTGGTCAAAATTCTGACTGCAGGTCCGCGGACAGGTTTCGAACCTCGTCACACCCCATCACCAAACACGACCCAAAAGTGGGTAGGGAGCGTGGAAACAGTGCAGGGGGCCTCCACACCATGTGAAATGGGACATGCGCCTTGGGAAAGGCGCTTCGCACGTGAATGAAGGCGCCACGGCGAGTGGCGGCGTCAGGCTTCTGTGGTGGGTGAGACCTGCGCTTCGGCAAGCATAACTTGAGCTACGCTTGGCCAAATCGTGCGCGGTTTGGTGCGCTGGAAATCTTGTGAATAGCCCTATAAATGTTGTGATCATGTCTATGTTCAAAAACTAACGCAAAACGACATTATTTCCTTCACAAACTGACTGTCTCTAAATTCCTGCTCACATAGCGTGAGGCGACCAGAAAGCTCACGCTCAGTCTCAGATTCGCCCAAAACAGTAGACGTGAACCACTAGAGGCAATCAAACAAACATCGGGACCGCATCACGCGGATCTCATCCTGACACAAGCCGCGACCACTGCATGGATGGAAGCCAGTGAATCCCAGGCTGTACAATTGGCTGGGGGTCAGCTGGGGGACAGGCCAGAAGCCATTTGCATGGGCAACGCTTTGGGAGCAGCGTGAGCGTGCCACGACCTTGGAGCGGGCTGAACTTCCTGCCGAAGATGACGACAACTACGGGCTGCAGCAGGAGGCTCAGCAGCAGACACCACCGCCATAGCAGGAGCAGCAACAGCAGCAACAGCACGTGCTCCATGCCCCATCATCACAGGAGACACCTCCCTCTTTGGAGAGGGTGGTGAGACTGGTATAGACAAGCATGCACACGCATGTTGACACAGCAGCCAACAATGCCTACCAGATGGAAATTACAAAGCTCATGGCGAGTGCAGCACTTCCTATCTCTTTCAGCAGAGAGCACTTGCTCATGGAAGTGGTGCGGACTGCATGAAACACAACGTCAAACTTCCTCCTCCCTAACCATGGCAGGGTGGTGTCCAAGCTGCTGCCAAAGCTGGATGTGAAACTGGAGTAGTTGGATGCATCGCTAAAGCAGGGTTGGCCCATATATGGGGTCTCCCTTGCAGTGGACGAGTGGGCTGATGTGCAGTATCGCCCAATTTACAACGCAATGTCTGTGAATGCCAAGGGCACTTATCACGTCTTCTCCAAGGATGCCAGTGGCATCATTCGCAATGCAGACCACGTTTCCGCTGTCATTGAGGATGTGATTGTCGCGGTGGGGGCAAAGCACATCATGTCCGTTGTCTGTGACAACACCATAGTCAACAAGTGAGCGTTTGAGAAGGCAGAAGTACCCGGGCATCCTGTGGCAGGGCTGCTGTGCCCACAACGTGGATCTTGTGATGAAGGATGTTTGCAAGAGTGATTGGGCGGTTCTGAGCAGAGTGGAGCGCGTGGTTAACTTTCTCCAAAATAACAACATGCCCCGTGCATGGCTGAAGCAGCAGAGTGAGGGGCAGGTGTTGCTGCCGTGGTGTGACACTCGTTTTGCATCAGCCCACATTCTCACACAGTGCATTCTTGACATGCGGCCCTTCCTTCTCAAACTTGTGAACTCTGACACGTGGAGGGAGATGGGCAGCAGGAGAGATGGGGCGTTCAAGCAGCGCAAGAAGGAGGTGCAAAAAATTGTCCGCCGCCGTGTTTTCTGGCTGCAGGTTTGCCAGCTCCGTGATCTCTTCAACCCGCTTGTTGAGGTACTCCGCATTGCAGACTCCCCGGGTCGCGCTGCAAGAGAAATCTATGAAGGGCTCCTTGACTGCACGGCAGTGTTGAAGGCCCTGAGCAAACCCAGAGGTCGCAAGACAGCACGCGTTGCAGCGCATTATGTGAAGCTAGAACTGGAAAGGCTGAAGGCAAGGTGGACAAAGGATATGGCATGCCCCGTGTACGCGGCTGCATGCCGTGTGAATCCCATACACTTTGGGAATGACTTGGGGGGTGATGTCAGCATGGTTGCAGGTTGGGCACAGGTGGTGGAGGCCCTCGTCCCTGCACCAAAGCAGGCTGACTTGCAGAAAGAGGTGGAGGCCTTTTAGCTCGGCCGCGTCATTGTGGAGGTCATTCCGATGACTTCTCGACGCCTGAGCGACAAGGCGAGGGCAGCAGTGGGCAAGGTGGTAGCAAAGGAGTTGCAGCCGTACGAGTGGTCCTCCCTCCACCTTGTTCAGCTGCCAAATCTGCGCGAGCTCTCCATCAAGCTGCTCTCTCAGCCATGTGCCTTGTCTGACTGTGAGAGAATCTTCTCCACCCACCAACTGATCCACAATGCGCGACGAAACCGCCTCCATGTGAGCATGCTGGAAATTCTGGTGCGCTGCAACGTGCGCCTCCGCAAGCACTACAAGCGCACAAAGCGACGCTGTGGACTTGACATGAACTGGCTGCAGGCTTTGGACTCTGACAGTGAGGATGACAGCGAGCTCGTGCCAGATGTTGAGGAGGAGGAAGAGGAGGATGCAGGTGGAGAAGCTGAGAGTGAGGATGATGACATGGAGGAAGAAGAGGTGTACGTGGAAGGGAGGAGGATGAGGAGGGAGGTGGAGGAGACACGCAAACCAATGAACAGCAGCCACACCACACGGGTCTGGCAGAGGATGCTCCCTCCTATGCACGTCCAGTGCGCACTCGTGCCATGGTGGAGGAAGACAGTTGTCCTCCCTCAGACGATGCTCCTGCCTATGCAAGCGCAGCAGATGGCAATTCTGGCGGTGCTGATGATGCTGATGGCAATGCAAGATGCGCTGGTGATGACGCTGGCGATGATGCTGCTGGCGGTGCTGATGATGCTGGTGACAACGATGCTGACACTTGTGACACTGCTGACGCTGCTGAAGCTGCTGACGTTGCTGACGCTGCTGACGCTGCTGGCGACACTGTTGAAGATGTTGCTGGAGATGCTGATGATGGAGTTGCTGGCAATGCTTCTGGGGCTGGTGCTACTGCTGCGGGTGATGTGTCTCTTGCAATTGCAGGTACACGTGAAGTTGGTGCACGTGCCAGCAGCCGCAAAGCAGCAGGTGGCAAGGGAGCTGCTGGTGGAAGAGGTGCTGCAGGTGGCAAAGGCGCAGCAGGTGGCAAGGGTGCTGTTGGTAGCAAGGGCGCTCCTGGTGGCAAGGGCGCTGCTAGTGGCAAGGGCCCAGCAGATGGAAAGGGCCCTCCAAGTGGCAAGGGCCTTGCAGCTGGCAATGGCCCTACTAGTGCCAGAAAAGGGACATCCATGTCCTCTACCAAGGCAGTTGCCACTGGCACCAGCGAGGGTGGTGCTAATGGCAACAAGGGCAGCAAGCGCCTTTGGGAGCGGTAGACTATTGGGAGGTTCAGGTGGGGATAGGGGGTGTCGTCTACATGGAAACTCTGTCCATGATAAAATCGAAGCTTGTGAGAACTGAACATGCTTCTATTTCTTTTACTCTGCATCTGAATCGCATGGTTTTTCAGAGGTGAGCAATACAAGGAACACATGGAATGAATACATAGAAACTAGGGAATGTGTGTAACGTACACATGAAAGATGTGGCATACACATGGTTCAATGGTACAGAAACATGTGTGTTGGTTGAACTTGTGGCACAATGGGCCAGATGCATGCCATCATAAAAGGTATACTTCAAATTCTTGTCTTTACATGTCTGTTTTAAGGGCCCACAAGCATGCTTTGCATGCTGTCACCATATGTGGTGATGATGTACGATATGGCCACATTGCAACTGCATCAAAAAGTGCAATGTTACATCTGTGAATGCTTGGAAACAGAGAACTGTAGTGCAAGTTTCAGTGACCCTTACACACGCCTTCCGGGGTTGCCGATGTTGCATTGTGCCTGAAGATCATAACG
This sequence comes from Penium margaritaceum, assembly GCA_023375785.1. Lineage (NCBI taxonomy): Eukaryota > Viridiplantae > Streptophyta > Zygnematophyceae > Desmidiales > Peniaceae > Penium > Penium margaritaceum. The sequence goes on along the minus strand of SZWC01001825.1, from coordinate 120,562 downwards.
ATGTGCCAATGTGCACATCGTTGTGCCGGGGTTCGATGTTGGCAGTACAACACTGATCTGCACACATGGCAAAGGGGGTGCATTCATTTTCCCTGTATGCATGCATGGCTCTGTGGTGGCCATGAGTGTGGAGGCAATGCTAGCTCAGAGAGCGGAGGCAACACACATAGAGCGTGTGGGCAGAGCACATGACACATAGACTCACATCACCCCTCTTCTTCTTGTTTCCCTCTCGACAGCATTGCCCCAGCTCCACCCTCTTGCCTAGGGATATCCCTGGACAAGGCTTTGATGACCTAGTTTAGTCTTGCATTTTCTGTGATACATCTTGTTTATGCTTGTGCACTAAGAGCTAGAAGAGACCTCGAGTTGAGGGTGGACATAGGTGACTGACATAGTTTGTGCTAGAACTGCGAACCAGCCTAGGACCAAGTTTAGGGCCGCGCGGGGGATTTTCAAGTGCAGGAAAAGGAGCACCGGCAAGCTTTGCTCGCCGGCCGATGGGTGAGCTTGATTAGCAAGTCTTACCCCATAGGAATCCTCCTTGTGAACTCCTAGGACTTGTGTAGTGAAAAGGAAATTCACTGCCATCCTCTATCCAATGCTAGCATCTTCCATACTCCACCAAATTTGGCAGAAAAAGTTGCATTGGGATTGTAGGAAGTTTCTTGTTCTCGTCACATCAAGTTGCACTAGGATCTCATTCTCTTCACATGAAGATCAGGGTGATCACATGGACTCCATAGATTTTCCATGTCCCCTTTTGTCAAACACTCATGATTTCCTTGAGGCCAACAGTGTAACAGCCACAAAATCTTTACAATTGCAGCAAAAGATGTAACCCCTCC
>SZWC01001825.1:61561-101826 GCA_023375785.1 Penium margaritaceum | reverse complement strand
AGAGGGGGAGAGAGAGAGAGAGAGAGAGAGAGAGAGAGAGAATGAGTAACACCGTGGAGTTTTGTGAAGCTCACAGCTAGAAGGAAAGGATTGACAAGTGATTGGGTGGAGCGAGGTTTTGGCACGGTAAGTGGGACCCACCTCATACATGACGCACGAGGTGTGACTGCAGCCACCCCTGGGGTCGAGCCAGAATTCTTGTAATCAACCGAGAGCGGTCTGTGCCACAAAATTCCAGCAGCATGACCCCAGGAGGATGAGCACCTGGAAAAAAACCTTGGCAAAAAAAAGATAACCAGGCATTCAGAACAATCTACATCATCCTTAAGCGTACATGGGCATGCCACCAACTGTGTGAGCGATCAATCAATGTACCCTATGTTTGGTACTTCAGAGAGTAAATGGCGGGCCCACAGGCAAGAGTTGCAGTCTATACAAATGGCAGAGAAAACATCAACAGAGGGTATGGAATGCTAAAACGGCTTCAATGAGTTCTTGCCTCTAGATGCCACTCGGTGTGTCCAGCAGTCATGCTGATTCACTCTCCTATAGAGATGCGTGTGAGTGGAGACTAGAAGACTGCAATGATTATAGAAGGGGGTCAGCACTTGAAAACCAAAAGCAACAATGGGGTCCCCAAGACACCAAACCAGGCCCGTGGATTGACCCCATTCATGTGAATCATAAGGTGTAAAACTTTGGGAATTTCCACCACAAATGGAACTGTTTGTTGACATGAATTTGCACGTCTAATGGATACATCTATGAAGCTACCACTAACAATGGTTGTGGACAAGAAAAATGATTATTTTATGTAAATGGGATGGTGGTAACATACACAATTCAATCCCAACAGGAAAAAAAAAGAATCTTGAGTACAACAGCAAGGAAAAAGGAAAAGGCACCTTGTTATGTTACCAAACTGGAGCTTTACTTTCCATGAGAATTTGACAGGGAACCTCAAACAATAATGTCATGAAAGTATGTGAATAAAACTTCACATTCTATTACATCTGAATAATCAAACATACTTCAGGATGGGACTAACTAATTAAACCACTATCATGGACATAGATGTGTAGGTGTATAAGTGGATGGAACATGTCGTGAATTTCATTGTGCATGGAATTGTTGTGATGTGAACCATTCATGTTTGTACATGCAGCTGACTGTGACCACCCGGCCGTTCTATGGGTGCGGACCCGGCTGGCACAGGAGGATCATCATGTGGTGATGTACTCATCCACAGCTGCGTGGAAGCTGCCACGACTTGCCAGAAACATGCTGGGGCACACTGCCCTCTTTCTACAGCCTTGAGGGTTTTCTCGATGGACTAGTTGTGTGTCGGATTTGCATGTTTTTGCATTGTGTATCCCCTAATCAGTGCCACACCTATGCATGTGTGCAGTCATTGCGACCGGCTCAAGGCTCTGCATCCGTAGATTTAGACGTGCTGTGATGTGAGCCTTCCCCATGTGTACATACAGTTGATTGTGACCAATCGGCAAGTTCCATGCACCTGCAGATCCTTGATATGGACCTAACTTGCTTCAATGTACCATCCAGTGGTCATCCACACATCCACAACCACAGGGCAGCTGCTACGGCATCCTGGAGACTTGCTAGGGCACTCTCCACTGGCTGATTCTGGAACCATGTATGCGTGTATTCGTTGTGTCCACCTCCAGACTCTGCATCTATAGGTTTAGACGGCTCTTCATGTTGAATTTTACATAACACGATCTTTAGGAATCTTCAGAAGCAATCCTCAGATTGATACACTGTCTGATGCTTTGCTGGATTGTTTGTGGTGATCTCTCTGATGAGTATTACCACTCTCACACACACAGGCACCCTTGCCTCAATGATTTCATTGACTCTGCAAATAAAGAGTATGAGCTGAAGGCACAGTTACACGACTCGTCTCACAAGCTTTCCAATGGTACCAAGCTTGCTAAAAATGATCTCGTACAGACGAAGTAATAAGAAGTACAAACCTACAGCTATTCAACTGACTATGCTAGCTATCAGTGGAAAAAAACAAGTGTTACGTAGTCCGGTATCATGTGTCTTCGAGTTCTCAGTCACAGGATCACCCGGACGCCGCTCGATGACCTCGGCAGACCAAGGTTGGCGGATGCCCAGCGCCCTCGGTGTGATCCACGGACGAGATCGTCGGACCTGCGGTCACTTCCCATAGCCGTTGATGTTTCTCGGGCATCGTCTCGAGAGGAGCCGATGCTCACACTTCTCAATTCGTCAACGGCTCCGATCAGTTTGCTTCCCTTGCAATCATTCTTGATCATCGGATCCGTCTTTAGAAGGACGACGTCTGCCCCCGACCTCAAGTCCTTTGCCACTTCAGCAGGCTTACTATCGAGAGGAGCTCACGCTCACACTCTCGCTTAGTCTGCCAGGCCACACATCGCTTTTGCCCAAATCCTGCCACAATATATGGTGCACGTTACCGGTGTACTGTCAGCCCCAATAAATGAGTAGATTGGGTAGGGCTGCGTATGGATGGATCAGTGGGACGCCTAAAGAGGCCTGCCCACAGCCATACCATACCCCGCCATGCAGGAAAGACAGGAGGGTCGAGAGAGAAAACGAAACTCTCTCTCGGCCCTCTTGCTTCCTTTTTTGTTGTTGTTGTGCCGAGCCCAGTAAGCCGTTGGATCAAAGAGATTTCACGGCTGTCCCTTTTTCAGCACTTCATTTCAGTGCCTATTCAGTGAGTCATGAAAGAAACAGTGGTTTTGGGCCAGTTTTTAGGCAAACTGACCATGTCCCATGCATCACCCACTGTGCACCGCAGAACCTACTTATGTTGTGTGTGTTAGTTCCAAATTCTCTCTCACATTGAAGCTATTGAAGCTTGTGAGACTATGCAGGTCTCTACCAGACCAGGCCTTGTACCTGTCTCGCATGTTAGTGTGTAAGCTAACCAGACTGTGTTGCCTCATCATTGAAGACAGAGCTAGGAAGCTTCTACGCATCTTTGCATGGTATTAGAGCAGTGAGACCCTTCTTTCTGAGCTCCAAAGAACAGACGCAACAGTTTCTTGTGTTACATATTGCCCCGTGCCATGCCCTGGAGTTAACGTTTTCAGGGTGATGGCTCCAGATCCTTGCAAAATGCATTTTTTCATGCATTGATGCATATCTCAGAAACTACAGGACATGCTGGACCAGCTGCAATTTGAATCGCAGAAATCGGCTAAGGATTGAGGGAGTTATGGTCCGTCAAAGTTGGGAGGCGGTGCTGGCCATCCGGGTTTGGACGGCGGACTTGGTACCGGCCGGAAAATTGATCCGGCTGTGACCAGTTCGACTCCCACCACGCACACCATGGCCGAGGCGCCCCTTGGGGGATGCTAGCAGAAATATCCCATGGTTTATTGGAGCTATGTGCACTCCGGAATGGCGGTCTGATGCTTCATTGGGGTCCGGGGCGCTTCGGGCGCCCGTCACTCACGCTAGTGCTCTGTCAGGGACAGAGACTCAATTATGCACTCCGAATCGCGTATCGGGCACAACGGTGGTCCAAATCGCTCGCGGTTTAGTGCGTTGGAAAGCTTGTGACTAGCACTAAAAATTTGCTAATGTGGTCCGTGTCCAGAAATCCACTGAAAATTGATCCCTAGCTCTTGGAACTTTAGGTGTTGCTGAATTCCGTCAGAACTCTGTTCACATAGTGTGCGGCGACCAGAAAGCGCACACTTTGTCTAAGACTGCTGCCCAAAATAGCTGGGAACCTCAGGACGTGATCAGGCCAAATTGGAACCACATTTTTAAGAAAGGGTTATGGGCCCACGGCCCTGACCGATCCCAAACGTTCACGGCTTCCGCGGCGGACATGAGGAGCGTCGCGGACAACCTCGCTGTCAACGTCTGACGACACAGGTAGCAGAAGCGCAACATGGTGCTGAGAACGGAGTCGCAGCTGATCCAGAAGTATGTGGGCAGTCCTGGCTTTGGGCTGTGGAGGTGGCACTTTGGGATCCACCTTGCACACAAGGGGCTACTCAACGTGATGAAGGGCACGGAGGTCCTCGACGAGAAGACCGCGACAGATGAGGAGCAGCAGGCCTTTGCAAAGAAAAACACCGAGGCGCTCATGTTCCTTTTGGCATCTACCGCCGAGAACCAGTGGGGCTACTTCCATGTCAGTGCGCTGGCTGCCGAGGCATGGAGAAAGCTTCGCACCATCCACCAATCGACGTCGCTTGCAAACCGGATCTTCGCGATGAAGTGGCTTCTTACGGTGAGGATCGAGGACGACGAGGACATCCTCGCCGCCATGCAGCAGATTGAGCCGCTCGCCTCACAATGCAACAATGTGGGGTGGAAGGTCAACTCTCAACTGTAGGCAATGGCCCTCCTCATGGCTATACCTGACAGTTTGAGCCCCCTCATTACCGTCCTCGGTGGATAGGCGGAGGACAAGCTCACCTATGGCGCAGTCGCTGAGTATATCCGAAACAAGCTGCAACGCTGCAGTGGCGGCAAGGCCTCGTTGTCCTCATCGGCCCTGGTCACCAAAACTCGTGGTGGCGGCAATGGTGGCAAGGGAGGCGGCGGAAAGGGTGGCGGCAAGAAGGGCGTCAAGAAAGGTGCGTGCCAAAATTGTGGCAAGGAGGGCCATTGGGCCCGCGAGTGCCCGCATGAGGCGAAGGCCGGCGACAAGGAAGCCAAAGGCAAGAAGGCGCTCCTTAACGGTACCACAAACCACAACCTCAAAGGGGCCAACAGGTGGTGCCTGGATTCCGATGCCGAGGAGCACACCCAAGTCGAGAAGGTGTGATTCGTCCGCTACACCAAATCTGCCAAGTCTATGGTGGTCGCGAACGACAAAGTTGAGCCGGCGACCGGCCAAGGAGACGTTGAGGTGGAGGTGGAGGTGAACGGTAAGAATATGTTGCGTGTCATCTGTGATGTGCAACATGTCCCCAGCCTAGCTGACATTCTAAGTGTTAGTCGCTTGACGGATAAGGGGTATGAGGTGCTCTTCTGTAGAAAAGGCGCAGTGGTGCGCATGGCCGGCGACAGCAAAGTCGTGCTGAAGGCAAAGCGCGAGGGCGGTCTCTACATCGTGGAGATGAAGGTGATCCTCGCAGCAGCAGACGCAGCAGATTTGCAAGAACGTGCCGTAAACTTGGCTAAAGGAAAGGGAGCTGATCTGGAGCTCTGGCACCGGTGGCAGGGGCATTCGTCGCCCGCAGTTGTGAAGGAGATGGCAAAGCGCGACATGGTCCACGGCCTCGACGTCACCAGTGTATCAGATGCTGTAGCAGATGCAGCAGCGTACAAAAAGTGCGAGCCTTGCATTTTTGGCAAGGCAAGGCGCAAGCCGTTCAACGAGAATGTGGGGCGCACCCAAGACCTGCTGGAGATCGTGCACAGTGATGTGTGCGGACCGTTCAAAACACCGTCAAAAGGCGGCACGCGGTACTTTGTCACCTTCATCGATGACTGCAGCAGAAAACTCTATGTTTACTTCATGCAGCGGAAGGGCATGGTGCTCGACCGGCTGAAGGAGTACGTCGCCGCGGTGGAGTGGCAGACTGGCCGCAAGGTCAGAGCGTAACGCAGCGACAACGGCGGAGAGTACGTGGGCTGCAGTGGGTGGCTGAAGGAGTAGGGAATCAAGTAGGAGCACACAACTCCCTACTCGCTACAATCTAATGGCGTGGCGGAGCGAGCAAACCAGAAGCCACTGAACATGGTGCGGACAATGCTTGTGGACGAGGGATTACCGCGGAGCTTCTGGGCGGAAGCGGTGCGTACGGCAAGCTACACCATCAACCTGACCCCGACAGCGGAGCTAAAGGGGAAGAGCGGCTGGAAGACGCCGCAGGAGGTATGGAGCGGGCGCAAGCCAAGTGTGGTGCACCTGAAGGTCTTTGGGTGCAAGGCACACGCGATGGTGCAGGTGGCACAACGGCGTGGCAGAAAACTGGACCCACTCGCCAAGCCGTGTCTCTTCCTTGGCTACGAGAGTGCGCTTAAGGCGTACCGGCTCTACGACGTGAGCAAGAAGGAGATCTTTAGTAGCCCTGACGTTGAGTTTGACGAGTAGTAGACCTACAGCAGCAGCAGCAGCAGTGAAATCGGCGTGGTGGACTCTCCAAAGCAGGGGGAGTGGTTCCAGCTCCTAACCAATGAGGAGGAGCCGGCGGACGCCGACACTAATGAAGCGTCTTTGGAGTGCAACGGTGTTGGGGTGCAGCACGGTGACATTTTAAACGGAGGTGTTGCAAAGGCACAGGACACAGCAGCCAAAGCAGAGGAGGCCGAAGATGCGAACGGGGCTGCCGAGTAGCAGCAACAGGACCAGCCGTTGGCATCACCAAAATCACCGAGACCCAGCCGAAGGCAGCAGAATGCGGCAAAACGGTATGACACAGCAACGGGCAGCTGGATCAGCATGGCGCGGTGCATGATGGTAGCCGCAGCAGAGCCAAGAACCGTGCAAGAGGTTGTTGCATGACCTGAAGCGAAGCAGTGGGACGCAGCCATCAAGTCAGAGTTGGCGTCCATTGCCAAGAATGACACTTGGGAGCTCGTGGATCTGCCAAAAGACGCCAGGTCATCGGCTCCAAGTGGGTCTTCAGAACAAAGTACAACAAGGAGGGTAAAGTGGAGAAGTACAAGGCGCGGCTGGTGGCGAAGGGGTTTGCACAACGCAAGGGCGAGCAATACGACGAGACGTTCGCCCCTGTCGCCAAGTTCACGAGCATCCGGGCGATCCTCGCGGTGGCAGCTCCCAAGGACATGGAGCTGCACCAAATGGACATGAAAACTGTGTTCCTGAACGGCACTCTTGACAAGGAGGTCTTCATGGAGGTGCCGGAGGGGGTGGACGCGCCGGAGGGCAAAGTGTGCAAGCTGTGCAAGTCTTTGTACGGGCAAAAACAGTCACCAAGGTGCTGGCACCAGCAGATGGATGGCTACATGGCGCAGCTGGGCTTCAAGTGCTATGAATCTGATCACGGTGTGTACGTGCGGCTCAACAACCAGCTCCATCAGATTGTCAAACTCTACGTGGACGACCTGATTTTATGTTCATCTGACCTGCAGGCTCTACAGCAGTTGAAGGAGCAGCTGAGCAGCACATTTCAGATGTCCGACATGGGGGAGTTGGAGTACTACCTCGGGGTGAGCATAACGCGGATCCGGAGGGTACGTACGCTTGAGCTGGGGCAGGTCAAGTATGTGGCCGAAGTGCTGAAGCGGTACAGCATGGAGGACTGCAAACCAGTCGGCAGTCCGGTCTCCACAACCTGTGACCTGAGCGCGGCAATGTCATCGCAGACAAAAGAAGAGCAGGAGGACATTACGGGGTTGCCGTACCAGTCCGCGGTGAAGAGCGTTATGTACGCCATGGTGGCGACTCGACCGGACCTGGCCTACACGGTGGGTCAAGTGAGCAGGTACGTGAACAATCCAGGGCCACTACACTGGCAGGCGGTCAAGCGCATCCTCCGCTACCTACAGGCAACGCGGCATGCGTGCCTAAGGTTCGACGGCAAGGGGAGGACCGGCCCCTTGCGTCTGGTCTGCTACACTGATGCAGACTATGCTGGCAACGTGGACAAGCGGAAGTCCACCTCCGGCTACATGTTCTTCGTTGCAGGTGCAGCGGTCTCCTTGTGCAGCAGAAAACAGAACTGCATTGCCACCTCCACAGTGGAAGCAGAGTACATAGCGCTGACTGAAGCGGTCAAGGAGGCGGTGTGGCTCCGCAGGCTCTTGGGGGAGCTTGGCGTGCCACAACGGGAGCCAACGGTGGTACAAGAGGACAACACCGGCTCCATCTCACTGACCAACAACCCGACACAGCACAGGAGGACGAAGCACATTGACGTGCGCTACCACTATGCGCACGACATGGTCCAAAAGGGACAGGTTGTGCTACAACATTGTAGTCGGACGCACATGCTCGCGGATTGCTTGACCAAGGCGCAGCCCAAAGATCGGCATGTCCTCAGCGTGGCAGGCCTTGGGCTTACGGGCTATGATGGGCTCAAGAGCACTATGGAAGATGAGCAGGAGTGAGCAGGGAGGCATCCGGCATGGCAGGAGCAAGGGGGAGATTGTTACATTTTGCCCCGTGCCATAACCTGGAGTTGCCGTTTTCAGGGTGATGGCTCCAGATCCTTGTACAGTGCATGTTTGCATACATGGATGAATATTTCAGAAACTACAGGACACGCTGGACCAGCTGCAATTCGAATCGCAGCAATCAGCTAAGGATTGAAGGAGTTATGGTCCATTAAAGTTGGGAGGCGGTGCTGGCCGTCCGGGTTTGGACGGCAGACTTGGTACCGGCCGGAAAATTGATCCGACGGTGACCAGTTTGACTCCCACCACGCACACCATGGCCGAGGTGCCCCTTTGGGGGATGCTAGCAGAAATATCCCATGGTTTATTGGAGCCATGTGCACTCCGGAATGGCGGTCTGATGCTTCGTTGGGGTCCAGGGCGCTTCAGGCGCCCGTCACTCACGCTAGTGCTCTGTCAGGGACAGAGACTCAATGATGCACTCCGAATCACGTATCGGGCGCAACAGTGGTCCAAATCGCGCGCGGTTTAGTGCGTTGGAAAGTTTGTGACTAGCACTAAAACTTTGCTACTGTGGTCCGTGTCCAGAAATCCACTGAAAACTGATCCCTAGCTCTTGGAACTTTGGGTGTTGCTGAATTCCGTCAGAACTCTGCTCACATAGTGTGCGGCGACCAGAAAGCGCACACTTTGTCTAAGACTGCTGCCCAAAATAGCTGTGAACCTTAGGAAGTGGTCAGGCCACGTTGGAACCACGTTTTTAAGACCTGGAAGGCCACACCAACTTTTGGTGACCTTCCACAGCAGAAAGCAGCAGCAGATATGCCAGCACAATGTCAGTAGTGACGGCAAGAGTGGACAGCAGCACCTGAAGCATTATTGTGCATCACTGCAAACACTAAAGCACTAGCAGCAGTAGCCTGAGAGCAGAGATAATACAGCAGCATAGCAGCACAGCCACAACCACAGCCCAACATAGAGCATCAGCAGCAGCAGGAGCAGCAGCGTGGCAGTGCAACAGCAGCAACAGCGAGAGCAACAGTAATAGTCCGGCAGCAACAGCAAAATGGTAGTGGAGGAGCAGCAGCATTTAGCAGCAGCGAGCATCAGTAGCAGCAGCGGAAAAATAGCGTATCAGCAACAGAAGCACGAGAAATTGAAGTAGCACAACAGTTCTGGTGGTGCCGCAGTAGTAGCAACAACAAAAGCTGCTGCACAGCTGCGCAGCTGTCTTGCATTGTTGCGCATGGCAGTAACATGATTTCCAGATGCCATTGCAGCTTTACATCAGCAGCCATTGCAGCAGCAGTAGCTGCCATTAGAAGGGGTGACGAGGTCACCACCCCCCTGCGCTGTACAAAGTTGCGGGGAAGTTTCGAGACCCAAAAACAGAGAGAGGGAGGAAACATTGCTCTCAGAAGAGGTTTAGCAGACTCTAGCCCTGCTGATATCAATTTTATGTTCACTGATGTTATCACATCCCTACTGAAATCAGCAGAGGGACTACTGATTTCATGATTTTCTTTGCTAAATACTTTTCCGGGACATTTTTCCAGCATTTCCACTCCTGAAAAACTATCAATGTTTTTCTGTTTTGACCGCTTTGGCATCCCAACCCATGTTCATTGGCAGTGGCAAGGGAAAAGAGCCGGCGGACCCCTCAGCATCCTCCGTGTCGCGGACAATGAGCCCATAACTGTAGACCTCCATTGTGCGCAGAACGAGACCTGTCGACACCAAGATGAAACTTGACAACAGTTATATATACAGAGAGCGATGCAACTTTAAGAGATCTGCAACCTGATGCAAGGGTTTCCCAACTGGTTGTAGGTACAGCTGCTGCAGGTATACAATCACTTAACAAATCCACTTCTCGCTTCTCAGCCAGAGAGGAGCTTCCATCCGGGATAGATGATACTGAGGATGCAGAGGCTATAGTTGCAGATCTGCATGAAAGTGAGATTCTTCATTTGTGCCTCGGATCGCGGCCTGTCACACCAGTGCCACCACTTTATCGGGACCTCTTGCAGCAGACAGCAGGGTTCTCCTTGAGAGGTGTCCCTCTCAATGGCGGTCTTCTTTTGCTGCGCCCACCTCCACCTAGTCCTGAAACTGCACTTCCCAAGGAGCAGCAGCCAATGCAATTTGAGATTCCCCAACCCCGCAATGACAGCAATGTAGGCTTCGTCCTCTAGAAGGTCTTGTTTCAGGCATGGGCAGACATAGAGGACGTCTGGCCATACTACCACAGCTAGCACAAGACTACCGGCAATCACCCGGTCCAGACAACAGCGACAGCAATACATGGCATCCTCTACACTCTACGGCCAGAAACAGTTGTCGGCTTCCATCCCTTCTTGGGCTCACCTGGGACTAGGACCGGGGCGAGTCGGACAGTCCTAAGATTTATTGAGTAGAATTCCATCTGGTAGTGTTTAATGATGGAAACCAAAATCTGTTACCTACAACCTTGGTTCTTCAACGACTTGGAAGAACACTTCTAGGCCGCACTCACACATCTTGTAGCAAATCCTAGGTGTGTTCCTTGTTCCATCTCTTGAAAACATAGCATATCAGAGGTCATGGTGTGGCATCTTCTCTCACGTCAGAGCCCCTTAGCAACTCTCTTTGGTGGAACTGTACTGTCAGTTGTTTCTAGACTTCTTCTCACGCAAGACTGGCAGTTCTGATCAATGTAGCAGATTCACAGCCCTCAATGAAGGCATGAACCGTGGGCACCGTGGATGAGTCACAAAGAATTTGCTACAGCCCAGAAGGTTTAACAACTCATAGAAACTCCCCTCGATGGTGCAATCTTTATACAAAAAGTTTTCATCTCAACTGCCACTGATGCAGGTCGGTTTTCTTTTTGTGGAATATGACATCTTCAGAATGGACCACCTCATTGGTCATGATGTCTCTCCAGTTTTAGGAGTAGGAAAGAGAAAAGGTTAGAACCAATGTATTGCTTGAATGGATGATTTCACACTTGTGCTTAATGGACTTGGAAGCAGAAATGAAGGCACCATGAATTCAAGAAACAATATGTGAGTAAGTTTGACGGCACTTTTGGAAATCAACTTGAGCATCTTGATGAACCCCACCTTGCTGGAAAAATCTGTGATAAGAAACTGTAGATTTCATCCAATACTCAATGTGTTCTGAAATTGCCACACACCCGCCGAACCACAAAGGCAACGGCTGGAATCTCTCCGTGAGGTGCATCAAACAAGGAGAAATCAACATTTTGGGATTGGACTACTTGATCTACAGTATTTGGACAAGTAACATGGACAGTGGACATGCCCCACATTGAAGGTTCATCCATCCAGACTGGTGCTCGAATGGAATTGTTCAGCATTCTGTTGAAGTGTTAGGATTGAAAGTATTCATCCCTCTGACTCAAATAGGGTCATATTCATTTTTTTTAGGTCCATATTTGTTTCGCCAATTGAGACGTGGATGGTTCACAGGGATGAGGTGAGAAGCAGAAGACGATTCAAGGAAGTGGAACAGTTGGATAATTTGTACTTGGCACTAAGTGTCAAAATTGTCTAGCACGCCTGTATAATAGTGAGAAATAGAATGAGGCAAATGTGGGGTCGTGAGTGCTTCAGTCGAACAAAGCATGCAATGCTGCGTTGTGAGCGGTACTTCAAGAAGATCAAGGCGTGTCTTTATGAAACTAAATGAGTCAACCGAATGGAAACGATACATCGATGCAGTTCATGAAAACTCTGTTGGCCCTTATAGTAAGTGGTGAAACTTGTCGCAACCTTTGGGAACAGAACACCGGAGTTTGGGGCAGGTGGAAAAAATGCCCTCGACCAAGCAGGGTAAAAATCCTGAGGTCAACACATGGTGGGTCATGAATGCAATGACAGAAATTCCCAGTTACTCAGTTTAGGAACTCGTGTACGTATGGGACGTACCAAGTGGTTTGTGTCAAATTCATAATGCGATGACCAAGAATGCATGTTCAACATCAGGTACGTAGTGTGACGTCCCAGATGTACACGAGTCTCTAAACTCGACAAGTGGGCATTCTGTCCTGAAAAGTGTGGTCCACTGCGTGTTGATTTCAGGAGTTTTGCTCCATTTGGCCGAGGGCATTTTGGCCACCTGCCCCGACCTGCGGCATTTTGCTTCCAAAGGTTCCGATACTTCCGACCACTTTCCAAAAGGGTCTACAAAATTATCACATTGATTTTTTCATATTATCTGGTCAAGTTCTTGACAGCGCTAGATGTTTATGAAACCGCACATCCATATTCTCAAAATTCCCTATCTTCTCAGTAGATTTTCTCGAAGCGACCACTCACAACTCAATGTCAGATGTGTCGCTTGGATCAAGCGCCGAAGGCCCAATATATGCCTCATTGTGATTCGCGTCATTCTATTTATGCGCTCAACATATTCAACACTTTTCATCGAAGTACACCTACTGCTGAATTAAAGATATCCATTTATCCCGATACCTTCAATCCTTTTCTACTTGGCACCTCATCCCTGTGAACCACCCACGTTCTGCTCAACGGAACACTTGGTATCAGAGAGTAGTTCCCTAGAGGGGTAGCCGACATATTAACTGCAAGGCGATAACCTCCCATGAGTCTTCAGCGCATCTCCACTGTTCAGAAGTTGGCAGGCCGATGGTGAACGGAGAAAGCACACTTGGCAACAAGCAGCAGTAACCGGCAAAGACTCTGGTGATGGAGGATCAGCAACACGCAATCAATGACGCTCTCTAGGAAAAACAGATAGTAGCGGCAACTTTCGCGATGACTGGCGCAGCACCAATGACCCTGACGGCCAACCCGGTGACAGAACCCTCGGGCTTGGCGAACCCTCGGCCCCTTGTCGTTGCTCATCAGGTCGACACCTGGCATGATGGGAGGCACTAGCCGACAGGCTTGCATCAAAGAAGACTTGTACCAGAATCTGGCAGGACACAAAAGCTTAAACACCCATCTGATCCAATCACTCAACGCGGTGATGGAGGAGCTACAAAAACTACACGCACAAGAAGCAGTTCTTACCAAGAGAAATCTCCAAATCTTGAGTGAACCCCAAATTCGGTTGGCGCTCCCTTAACCATTTGATCCTATACAATCTAAAGGACTGACATTCAAGGTGTGGCAGACCATTTTGGAGGTGTACTTCACTGGTGCTAGAGTCAGCAACGATGAAATAATTGACCTCACGGCCTTTCTCCTGCTAAGCACGAAATTATGTCGGTTTTCTGATCTAAAGACCATCCAACGGCAGCAGGTTACCTGCAGAACTGGATCAACGGCTTGCGCAACCGCTCTCACATCATTGACTGCATGCGTTTTACCTTTTGAGTAGATTAATCTAACGTGGCACAAGAATTCCGTTAAGTTCTCCACTAGAGAGCTTGACAAAATTCACGTGTGCCACACTTGCACGCTTTGGAAAAACAAACGAAAATTCTGACACACGGTATTGGCTTCAATGCCTGTGTCAACAGTCCAGTGTGGCAGAATACACCTGGCGTTTCCAAGAAATCATTACCGGTGAACTCTAGTTTTACCACAGTGGCCAAAGACATGTCATTTGTTGAGCAATTTCCATAGTTAGTGTCTAATAAGATCTTGCACAAATGATCATAGCAGACAATAGCATCAATTGCATTGATTACAATGCTCAAATGTAAGAATCTAACATCTTGCAGTCCCAAGGCCACAATCTTCTATTGTGGCAAAGAGAAGTTGCAGTCAGGGAAACCTCGTCTGCAATGGAGATAGAGCTCGTGTATCAATGCAATAAAAGGTTGTGCTGAACTTGCGTGACGCTGGGCCACATCTTGTGTGACTATCGGAAACGGAAGAAAAAGGCCAAAAAGTAGGAGAATTCATAGAGAAAATCTGAGAAGTGGCTCACATCGCCACAGACGAGGGAAGCTGAGATCACAAAGTTTGACAAGGGGTATGAGGACGACCAACTGGTGATACTACTACGAGTACAACCAAGGGATTATGAAAGTTGTAGAACGGTACAGGCACTACTAGATGGAGGAGTTTCCCAGAGCTTTGTAAGCAACGACATGGATTAGAGGCTAGGTGTGCAGACTGAACCGGGGGTGTGTGTGAAGGGGAAACCGTCAATAGACGATTCTATATCCATTGACTTTGCAGACCCCTCCGGCTGCAATCACAACGTAATAATCCGGAGGAATTTCTCGATGAGCCACCACAAAACTATCCTCGGGCAAGATTTCCTATGGCGACAAAATCTGCATGTAGACAGGACCTGCGGAGCAGTCTACGTCAGCATTAATGGCTGAAAATGTCACTTGCCTCTGATTGAGTGACTCACGACGCAGCCGCCGTTGCAGGGAGAAGCATAGATGGAAGCAACAGAGGAAGTTGTAGCAGTCATAAAACACTAGTTGATGTCACTGGACGTGGCCAAGAGAAATATTTGACACGAGGCATAGGCATGGATTTTCCATGTGGAGACAGTGGACGTAACAGAAATCATAGCAACACAAGCGATTGCACTGGCATTGACATCCGACGCATTTGCAGCCCTTCCAAAGGATTTTGTAACACTCATTGAGGACTTTTCCTGGATGAACTGTCCCAAGATTTATACCTGAGACCACCAGATAGACCTGAAGTCATAAAACAAACCAAAAGTGAAGGGGTCCTATCGAATGAGGGACGACAACCTGAATAAACTCAAAAAGCAACTGGACAAGATGTGCAGTCACAGGTTCATCAGGCCGTTCACGTCACCCTATGCAGCAACTGTACATTTTGTGAAAAACGGAACTGGCGAGATGCGGATGTGCATGGGATACCAAGCGTTGCATGACATTACCATCAAGAATCGATACCCTCTTCTGCGAGCAGCTCCGCGGGGCACGAATTCTCACCAGAATTTATCTGTGCAACTGCTATCTTTATTGTTTTATCTGATAAGGACATCAAGAAGACAACGCCCCGCACCAGATATGGATACTTCAAATTCATGGTCATGCCGTTCAGGCTCACTAATGCCTCCGCAAAATTCGTGGCGGTGATGAACAATATTCCTTTGTCCATATCTCAACGACTTTGTTGTCGTGTATCTTGATGAAATCCTTGTGTACAACCATACCCCAGAGGATCACAATGAAAATCTCCAGAAAGTCCTTGAGATTTTACAGAGAGATAAACTATTAAGAAAAATCTTGAAAAGCAACTTCGTTTGCCATTCGATTGAGTTTTGGGGCCAGATAATTGGCGGCAGGCAGATCACTACAGACCCAAAGAAAAGTGGAGTCATTTGTTGATTAGTTGATGCCAACCAACGTTCAAGAATTCCAAGGTTTTTTTTTAACTTTGTAACTACTACCATTTATTTGTAAAGGACTACGCCCGAGTGTTAGTGTCTCTCTTGGATCTCACCTGTAAAACCACCAAGTGGAGTTGGGGAGATTTCGAACAAGAAGATTCTAACTCTTTAGAAAATGCTCTGGCCTTGGCGCCAACCCCATGATTGGCACATCCAACGGTGGACTACGTCATGGCCTTAGACGCGTCCAGTCAAGCAATCAGAGTCATTCTCCTCCAGGACAAGGGAGGTGGAGAACAACATGTCGCATACATGGCGTGAAAACTACTCAGGCCGGAACTCAACTACAAGGTGCATAAAAGAGAAATGATCAAAGCCATGCACATGTTCAAAACATGGCGGTCTTTTTTGGAATGTCGAAAAATCATCATTCGTGCTGACCATCACGTACTCAAATATCTCAATGCTTAGCCAAATCTGAAATGTTGACAAACTTGATGAATGCAGTTTCTTGTGTCCACTTTTAACTACAACATTGAATACCATCCTGAGAAAACAAGAAAATCGGATGCTCTGAGTGGACGACCAGATATAATGGCCAAGTTCAGCGCGCTATTTGTTGAACGAGACCCATACCTAGAGAGGTTGTTTACAAAGGTTTACGAGGAGTTTGGAGGGTATGATAAGGTCAAATTCCGACTCGACGATCCCTACAAGCGTTGGTGATTTACTCACCAAGTCTTCATAGCACCTAACAATGAACTACAATGGATGGTTTTGGAGGAATGCCACAACACAGATCCAAGTGGAAACTTAAACAAGACCACAACACTAAAAAAGTTGGTAAAACGTCACTTGTGGGTCCAGGATGAAGGCCAACGTGGAAAACTTTTGCAAGTCATGTGACACGTGTCAGGAAAATGAATCTTGTCACACAAGGCCACCTGGACTGCTCCAACCCCTCCCTATTTCAATGGATTTGTGGGTCGATGTCAGTATGGATTTTGTGACAATGTTGTCCGCCACTCCAAATGGCTATGGCGCCATCCTCGTGGTGGTGAATTGATTTTCAAACATGTCAGCCATCATCACCGCACAAGGGACATCACAGTCGTCTTTAGGTCAGATTGTACGGCTTCACGGCATGCTATGTACCATCATCAGTGAGTGAGACGGCCACTCAACTAGCTGTTTTTGGAGCAAAAACATGATGGGTTATGGCAGTTGGATCCAGCTATTGATGGAGTTCCATGATCAAATCCTTGGGAAAACCGAGCAGACCAATCAGACATTCAAATAGGTCTTTTGCACTTTCTGCGAGCCACATGGCATGGTTTGGAGCCGAGCTGCCAACCGCCGAACTTGCATTCAAGTCCTCAACTTCCACCGCAACGTGTAAGATTTTGTTTGAAGTGTTCTACGGCATTACTATTGCCACAGCAACAGGAACTCAAAGCCAGAGCAATCCCCCATGGTTAACATCCACCACCGAGACTTCTCCAGCGTTTGGGAAGAAACACGCCATACTCTCATAAAGACACACGTAGCTATGAAGCAAGCAGCAGACAGACATAGTGATGATGTGTTTAATGTGGCAATTGCAACCTACTCAACTCTAGTAACATCGAACTCCGAGGACAAGACTTCACGAAGCTCAAACCCACATATTGTTGCAGTTTGAGATTGATCAAATGCAAACCCCTGCCGTCAATCAAGTTTGCCTACCAGACAGGATGGCAATCCACTTAGTCTTCCACATTAAGGCCATGAAATCGGTACTGAGACAAGATTTCATGATCTCAAACTCGTTTTCTTCAGTTTGGTATGAGATGTCTTGTCTGGGGCCTTTGGGTGGAGAATATTTTGTTCTCGTACCGATTTTCACTTTTTTGTCTTGATGCCATCCCAGTCTCGCTCTTATTTGAGAAAGAATCGCATTGTCCACTTCACAAGTTGCAAGGGAGAAGACAAAGCGAGCAGTCAGAAGTGAAGTCGCCACGAACAAAATTTGCGACAACTTCACCTTGACTACAAGCAACGTTCTAGAAAACAAATACAGTGTACATCGCCTTCTAAGCAAACCCCATACTTCAGCAGTCAAACACTAGAATCTAAGGATAACATGTCACTCCTTTGCCACTTCGCCTGACGACTCCAGGTCTGGACCACCGGATGAAAAGTATCAAGGATTAGCTGGTAGTATGACGCATGTGCAATTAGCGTGCTTGGGTATAAAGAAGAAGTACGACGAGTGAGTTGAATACTGTTAGTGATGTAAAGTAAAATCTTAACAAACTGAGCTCAGTGACATTGTGGCAACTTCATTCATTTTCTTACAAGAAAATGTTTATGAAATTGGCTGTTCTTGTTGATCCTCTACAACAGCTCCTTAAGAACGAACCTTTCCAGTTCTTTATGCTAACACACCCATGCACGAAGCGATTGGCTCTAACTTGCTTGGCACATGTGTCCGGTGTCGCACAAAAGATTGAATTGTCTCATGTAGTACAATAGGAGACAACAAGACAAGAAGAATTTGAGACAATCAAGATGAAGACAGGACTTGATCTTGAGTAAACACCATTATTCCACATCAGCAAAATCAACCACTACATGGACCCCACTGAGAGCTTCCCTGGTCACGGAGATAGAGAACGTGATTCATTGCATCCTTAGACATTGATACCATGGTAGAATGACCGAGTGGTTAAGAGGCACGGGTATGACGGCATGCACAATATCCAGAAACCTTATAAAAACCTTCAAGACATTGGTCATCTGATTGACGGCTACCACCGTCGTCACCGTCTTGCGTCACTAACGTGTGGGGGCGTTGCGTCTAGAAGGGGGGGGGGGGGGGGGGGGGTTACTTCCCACACATACACAAGTCCATAAACTCCTCGAGTGGCCATATTCTGTCCTTACATGGCCCACCGCGCTTCAGCTGAAGTATTCTTATGGTGTTTGGCCGAGGGCATTTTGGCCACCTGTCTCCACCTCTGATGTATTGCTTCCAATTTTTTTGACACTTCCGACCACTTTCCAAAAGGGTCGACAAAGTTATCACAAATTTTATAAGTGTTTCAATACTGTGCAGTAATTTTTTATGAAACAGCGCCTTGATATTCTCAAAATCCCCTGACTTTTCGTCGGAGTTTTCTAAAGCAACCACGCACAACGTAACACTGCATGCATTGCTTGTCTCTTCCTTGGAATTCTCAACATTGTATGTGTGCGCTAAGCATCTTCACTACGTCATCGAAGTACACCTAATCCGAAAGACAAAATGTCCATTCATCCCAAATCCTCAAATTGTCTTCTACTCCGAACCTTATCCTTGTGAACCGCCCATGTTCCACTCGTCATGACACTGAGATCATCAAGAGGCTCTGTTCGCCTTTCGTAAACCAAGCGGTTCACATAGCACAACATCTTCCAAACATAATCGCTCGGCACATGACTGTTGATAACTCAAAACTTGGAACAACTTACACTGTAAACACTTCAAAATGTCTGCATGCCATCAATCTTCACCGGACGGACTTCATTTTTGCCGCGACGGAGTCATCGAGCTGTCACTAGTATCGAAGTCAATTGCCTGTTTCCATGGATTTGAATCCTCTCTTGAGGATTTTCCTTTTGTCAATACTCATGTCCAGTGGACGATCAACTTTGATTCATGTATGTTGAGTTCTGTTCAGGGTACCGAGAAGTGAGATTATGTGTGGCTTGGTTTCATCACGCGACACGGATCCAAACATGCATAAACGGGCTAGTGTAGTGGAAGACAAGTCTGTACAGAGAGACGGAAGAGTGGCAGCTAACAGCCAACGAGTTGACAGTCATGAACGCATGTGGAAAAAAACTTTGAGAACACCCCCTATCCCCGCTGTCGCTGTCAAGGCCAACAATGGTGGTTTCCTCAAAGTTTTGACATGGCTGAAAACTTTTGGAAACCAATGAGGGTTGACTGTTGCCGAGTGGCAGTCGCTTTCTCGGCCTTTTTAGTTGTCTAAATTCAAATTCAATCGAGTATCTATGCGATTTGAGCAACAACGAGAAGAGTATGCCCTTTCCCCCGTCCGCATATTCTAAGGGAATGCGATTGTGATCTGAGGATACATCTTCACTGTTGTTGCAGCCAAAGTCCATAGTTTCTTTCATTCGGAGTTTTAACCTGAATTCTTCTCTGCTACAACGCCAACTCTTCCATGCGTTTTGTTGTGCCAGTATGAAAGCAGACCACATCAGCAGCCACATTTCCAGAGTGTGATGAAAGTGAAAGGAGTTTACAAGACCCTTCCATACAGAAGTTGACATGGGTAAGTAGAAAGATCTTCCAGCCAAACAGCGTTTCACTTCTCGGCAGCCGGAAGAGGAAGAAATACAGCAACTATACGCACTGCCCCTGTTTCCTCTCCGACGTATGCCGCTCGCCCCCACTTTACAGTTTCGATCACCTGCTGCCCTTATTTTCCAAATTTGAGTCCGATGAGCCCCTCTTTACAAAAAGAGGGAACAGCTTGCCCCTAGTGTCGACACTGGAATCAACATTCCCTGTGATTCTTTGTCGTTGCGGTAGGTGTGTAGTCGTCCGTCTATTATTTTTTCGAAGACTGTATGGTACACCACTTCCATACGCCCTTCCGCCATGGACGACTGTGTCATATGCCCGTACGACAGGGGCATATGACACTGTCCGGAAGGCCCCTACAGGGCGGATGGTGCTCGGCAAAATGATTGTGGGGCATATGATGCTCAAAAAAAGATAAGCGGGGCATACAGTTCCCAACTTTTCAAAAGCGGGGCTTATTGGTCTCAAATGTTCGGAAGCAGGGCGCCTTATCCTACCGAACTCCGAACACGGGGCGGATGAGTGTTTTTTTGGAAGAAATAACAGTGCAAGGAGGTCAACTTTGCAGTCAAAATGAATTCTCTCCACCGCAAATCCACAGTACACAAACATACATAGACGCTTGGAACATGAGAAACATTCATGTTTGGTCCGGCTTTGAAATTAGCACTAAATGCGTCCATCATGAGATGAGATAAACGTGCTCAGATCTATTGAAGATTTGCCCCTCTGCATGCCCAAGTGCGGCGTCGGGAGGCGCCGACGAGCCGCCAGAGAGAGGAAAATCCTCGTCAAAGGATCTGGCGACTTGAGGATTGCTCAAATCCTAAAATGGAGGATTGCACCTAAAAGTTGACGAGTCGCTAAATCCGCTGGAAGTTGTTTCACCGGAATCGGACCAATAACAAGGGAGATATGGGCTTCCAAAGTTGGGGTGTGCGCGGCGGTTCTTGGAGCTGGCCGCGGTTCGACTTCCAGTTAGTAATTGACCGGAACGAGTAACAAAAACACCATCTGGGGATTTTTCTCCGGAAGATCTGCCGAGGCGTCCGGTGGATGATCCGCCGGATTTCAGGATTGCAGTTTGTTACTGAGGGACTTGGCCAAAATCCTGGCTCGGAGTCCGGAACTCAGTAGTACAGTTTGTTACTCGGGGACTTACTCAAAATTCCGATTGGAGGTCCGCGAACAGGTTTCGACCCACATCAATTCCCAATCACCAAACTCGATGATTAACTCATCGAAACAGACCCCAAAGGCGCGAGGGGCACCACCACTACACGTAGGGACATCTTCGCCTCCGGAATGGCGTTTTGATGGGTCCTTGATGTGTGAAGGCGCCTCGGCGGGCGACGTGGTACGTGCCACCGAGTGAGCGGCTGGTTTGGGGTGTTGAGCTTCGACTGACGTAGCAGGAGCTACGGTTATTTGAACCACGGACGGTTTGGTGCATTGGATAGCTCATAACTAGCCCTACAAATGTTTAGATCATGTCCATGTCAAAAAACTAATGCAAAATTGTGTTATCCCCTTCGCAAAAGTGACTATCTCACAAATTCCTTCAACTCCCCAAAACATAGCGTGAGGCGACCAGAAAGCTCACGCTTAGACTTAGAACCACCCGCACAAAACACAGCCATGAGCGCAGAGGACCCGTCGGGCCACGTTGGAACTGCCTCCAGTCGGGAGCCGTTTTCTGACAAAGGGTTATGGGCCCACGGCCCTGACCGGTCTACACATCGCTCATGGCTTCCGCGGCGGACGGGACTGTCGTCATGGACGACATCGTCGTCAAGCTCTGAGGTCTCACAGTTGAAGACTGCGCAAATGGCACAGAAGGAGACGCAGCCCATCCAGAAGTAAGCAGGTGGCCCTGGCTACGGGCTATGGAGGTGGCGCTTTGAGCTGCACCTCGCGCATAAGGGGCTGCTGGAGTTCATGAAGGGAATGGAAGTACTCGACGAAGCGACGGCGACGGAAGCGCAGAAGGAGGCCTTTGCAAAGAAGAACACGGAGGTGCTCATGCTGCTGGTGTCCGGGACGGCCGAGTCGCAGTGGGGCTACTTCCAGGGCTGCAAGCTGGCAGCCGAAGCTTGGCAAAAACTCTGTGCAATCCATCAATCCAAGTCGCTGGCGAACAAAATCTTTGTAATGAAGTGACTCCTGACGGTGAGAATCGAGGAGGGAGATAATGTCATCACCGCCATGCAGCAGATCGAGTAGCTCGCCTCACAATGCAATGACGTGGGGTGGAAGATCGACACGTAGCTGTAGGTGATGGCCCTCCTCATGGCCCTTCCTGACAGTTGGAGCCCTCTCGTTACAGTCTTTGGAGGATGGGCAGAGGACAAGCTCACCTATGGCACGGTCGCAGAGTAAATCCGCACCAAGGCATAGCGACAGAGCTGCGGGGAGTCCTCGTCGTCCTCATCGGCCCTTGTCACCAAAACGCGTGGTGGCGGAAGCGGGGCCAAGGGAGGTGACGGACATGGCGGCGGCAAGAAGGGCGCCAAGAAGGGTGCGTGCCGTAACTGCGGCAAGGAGGGCCATTGGGCCTGTGAGTGCACCGAGGAGGCAAAGGCCGGTGGCAAGGATGCCAAAGGTAAGAAGGCGCTCCTCAATGGCACTCAAAACCACTACCTCAAGAAGGCCAACCGGCGATGCCTTGACTCCGGAGCGAAGGAGCATACCCAGGTCAAGAAGGTCGGGTTTATCAACTACACCAAGTCCAGCAAATCCATGGTGGTCGCGAACGACAAGGTCGAGCCGGCGGCTGGCCAAAGAGACTAGGACGTGGAGGTGGTGGTTGGTGGAAAGCGGGTGCAGCGCATCATCAAGGACATGCAGTATGTACCCGGCTTGGCTGATATTCTAAGTGTTAGCCGCCTGACTGACAAGGGGTATGAGATGCTCTTCAGGAGAAGAGGGGCAGTCGTGCGCAAGGACAGTGGCGGCGAGCCGTGCTGGAGTCTAAGCGCAAGGGAGGCCTCTACATTGTGGAGACCAAGGTGATCCCCGCAGCGACAGATTCAGCAGACTTGCAAGAATGCACAGTCAACCTGGCCAAAGGAGGGGGAGCTGATCTGGAGCTCTGGCACCGACAACTGGGGCATTCTTCACGCGCAGTCGTGAAGGAGATGGCGAAGCGCGAGCTGGTACGCAGCCTCGTCATTGACGGTGCGGAAGAGGCGAAAGATACAGCAAAGCACAAAAAGTGCGAGCCGTGCATTTTGGGCAAGGCGCGGCGCAAACCATTCAATGAGAACATGAATCGCTCCTCGGACCTGCTGGAGGTCGTGCACAGTGACGTGTGCGGACCATTCAAGATGGCGTCAAAGAGCGGCGCGTATTACTTTGTCACCTTCATTGATGACTACAGTAGAAAACTCTTGGTGTACTTTATGAAGCGGAAAGGCGAGGTCCTGGACCGGCGGAAAGGAGTATGTCGCCGCGGTGGAGAGGCGGACTGACCGGAAGGTTAGAGCGCTACGCAGCGACAACGGCGGAGAGTACGTGGGCTGTAGCGGGTGGATGAAGCAGCAGGGCATAAAATGGCAACAAACTACGCCGTATTTGCCTCAGTCAAATGGCGTGGCGGAGCGGGCGAACCAGACTCTGCTGAACATGGTACGGACCATGTTGGTGGATGCGGAATTGCCGTAAAGCTTCTGGGCAAAAGCTGTGCGTACGGCGAGCTACACCATCAACCTCACTCCTACAGCGGTGCTGAAGGAGAGGAGCGGCTGGAAGACGCCGCAGGAGGTTTGGAGCGGGCGCAAGCCAAGTGTGGCACACCTGAAAGTGTTTGGGTGCAAGGCGCACGCGGTGGTGCAGGCTGTGCAGAGGCGTGACAGCAAGCTGGAGCCGCGGGCAAATTTGTATCTCTTCCTTGGCTATGAGAGCGCGCATAAGGCGTACCGGCTCTATGACATGCGCAAGGAGGAGGTAATCCGCAGCCAAGATGTCGAGTTTGACAAGCAGCAGAGTTACATCAGCAGCAACCACGTGGACGTGGTGGACTCTCCAAAGACAGGGGAGTGGTTCCAGCTCCTTGACTACGAGAAAGAGCCGGCGGACGGCGAAGTTGAGGATGCGGCATCAGAGCGCGAAGGTGCAGCAGTGGTGGCAGCTGACGTGGAGGACTCCAATAACGATCAAGCTAATGAGGAGATCCACCGGAAGGATCCGGCGGATGAGGCACCTAGGGTGCTAAGGCAAGCACTCCCGGTAGAGTGTGCATCGGGCGTCGGTGGAAAATCCACCGGATGAGCCGGTCGTTCGGGAGATGTTTCGCCACAGCGAGAGAGATCCTTGGGGAGCCGTCTGGTCGATGATTCACCGGAGCGTGCTGAGTCAGAGGGATCGCATCAGAGCGATGATGCGCCACCAAAACTACCGCGCCGCAGCAGGAGGCAGCAAAATGCAGGGAAGCGCTTCGATGCAACCATCGGTCGATGGATTCGCATGACGTAGTGCATGCTGGCTGCATGAACGGAGCCGACTACCATGCAAGAGGCGCTTGCACGGCCTGAAGGGGATCAATGGGACGCAGCCATCAAATCGGAGCTGGCATCCATCACGGAAAATGATACGTGGGGGCTGGTTGACAGGCCGAAACATGCCAAGGTCATCGGCTCAAAGTGGGTCTTTAAGACCAAGTTCACAAAGAAAGGTGTGGTTGACAAGTACAAGGCGCGGCTGGTGGCGAAAGGTTATGCACAGCGTAAGGGGGAGTACTACGATGAGACGTTTGCTCTCGTTGCCAAGTTCACAAGCATCCAGGCGATCCTTGTGGTGGCGGTCGTGAAGGACATGGAGCTCCACCAAATGGACGTAAAGACGGCCTTCCTCAACGGCATCATAGATAAAGAGATCTACATAGAGGTGCCAGAGGGGGTGAAGGCGCCGGAGGGCAATGTGTGTAAGCTGCAGAAGTCCTTGTACGGGCTAAAATAATCCCCCAGATGCTGGTACCAACAAATGGACAGCTTCATGGCACAACTCGGCTTCAAGCGCTCTGAGGCGGATCACAGCGTGTTGGTGCGGCGCGACAAACAGCTCCATCAGATCGTTGCACTCTACGTGGACGACCTGATTGTGTCCTTGACGGATTTGCCGAGCCTACAGCAGCTGAAAGAGTAGCTAAGCAGCAGATTCCAGATGTCGGACATGGGGGAGCTGGAGTTCTACCTCGGGGTGAGCATTACGCGGAACCGGAGGGCGCGCACGCTTGAGCTGGGACAGGCCAACTACGTGGCCGAGGTTCCGAAGTGGTACGGCATGGAGGACTGCAAACCAGTTGGCAGTCCAGACTCCACGACCTGTGAACTGAGTGTGACAATGGCACCGCTAACAAAAGAAGAGCGGGAGGATATGGCAGGGGTGCCCTACCAATCGGCGGTGGACAGCCTCATGTACGCCATGGTGGTACGGGATGGGCCAAGTGAGCAGGTACGTGGTCGATCCAGGGCCACTACACTGGCAGGCGGTCAAGCGCATCCTCCGCTACCTGCAGGCGACGCGGCATGCGTGCTTCAGGTTTGACGGCAAGGGGCGGGCGGACCCGTTGCGTCTGGTCTGCTATACGGACGCAGACTACGCTGGCGATGTGGACAAGCGGAAGTCCACATCTGGCTACGTGTTCTTCCTCGCTGGTGCAGCGGTCTCGTGGTGCAGCAGAAAGCAGGACTGCGTTGCCACCTCCATAGTGGAAGCAGAGTACATCGCGCTGGTCGAGGCGGTCAAGGAGGCCGTGGGGCTCCGCAGGTTGCTGGGGGAGCTGGGCGTGCCGCAGCTGGAGCCTATGGTGGTGCAAGAGGACAACACCGGCTCAATCTTGCTGACCAACAACCCGACGCAGCACAAGAGGGCGAAGCACATTGACGTGCGTTACCACTAAACACGGGAAATGGTTGAAAAGGGGCAGGTGGTGCTGCAGCACTGCAGCACGCACAACATGCTTGCGGATTGCTTGACCAAAGCGCAACCCGTGGACCGCCACGCTTTGACCGTGGCCGGGCTTGGGATGACCAGCTATGATGGGCTGGAGGGCGCAGCGGAAGATGAGTGATAGCAAGCAGGAACAGCGGGCATGGCAGGTGCAAGGGGGAGAATGTTGAAGATTTTCCCCTCTGCATGCCCAAGTGTGGCGCCGGGAGGCGCCGACGAGCCGCCAGAGAGAGAAAAATCCCCGTTGACGGATCTGGCAACTCGAGGATTGCTTGAATCCTAAAATGGAGGATTGCCCCTGAAATGTGACAAGTCGTTGAATCCGGTGGAAGCTGTTTCACCAAAATCGGACTAGTAACGAGGGAGATATGGGCTTCCAAAGTTGTGGTGTGCGCGGCGGTTCTGGGAGCCGGCCGCAGTTCGACTTCTGGTTAATAATTGACCGGAATAAGTAACAAAAACACCATCTGGGGATTTTGCTCCGGAAGATCTGCCGAGGCGTCCGGTGGATGATCCGCCGGATTTCAGGAGTGCAGTTTGTTAATGAGGGACTTGGCCAAAATCCTGGCTCGGAGTCCGGAACTCAATAGTATAGTTTGTTACTCGGGGACTTTGTCAAAACTCCGATTGGAGGTCCGCGAACAGGTTTCGACCCTCATCAATCCCCATCACCAAACTCGATGATTAACTCATCAAAACAGACCCCAAAGGTGCAAGGGGCGCCGCCACTACGCGTAGGGACATCTGCGCCTCCAGAATGACGTTTTGATGGGTCCTTGATGTGTGAAGGCGCCTCGGCGGGCGACGTGGTATGCGCCGCCGAGTGAGCGGCTGGTTTGAGGTACTGCGCTTTGACTGACGTAGCGGGAGCTACGGTTATCCGAATTGCGCATGGTTTGGTGCATTGGAGAGCTCATAACTAGCCCTACAAATGTTTAGATCATGTCCATGTTCAAAAACTAATGCAGAATTGCGTTATCCCCTTCGCAAAAGTGACTGTCTCACAAATGCCTTCAGCTCTCAGAAACATAGCGTGAGGCGACCAGAAAGCTCACGCTTAGACTCAAAACCACCCGCACAAAATGCAGCCGTGAGCGCAGAGGACCCGTCGGGCCACGTTGGAACTGCCTCCAGCCTGGGGCCGTTTTCTGACAAGATCATGGACAAGCAGTCAAATATGTCCCATGAAAACATTCATTTTGTATATGATTAGGAAAAACATCCTTCTTGAGTTCACAATCAGACGCATTTGCATCATCTTTCTGTGGTGGAAAATCTTTCCACGCTATGTTTCCCAGAAACATAATGTGAGGCGACCAGAAAGCTCACGCTTAGACTCAGAACCACCCGCACAAAACACAGCCGTGAGTGCAGAGGACCCGTCGGGCCACGTTGGAACTGCCTCCAGCCTGGGGCCGTTTTCTGACAAGATCATGGACAAGCAGTCAAACATGTCCCATGAAAGAATTCATTTTGTATATGATTAGGAAAAAAATAATTCTTGAGTTCACAATCAGACGCATTTGCATCATCTTTTTGTGGTGGAAAAACTTTCCAGAAAGTGTTCCCCTCTCTGTGTTCTGTACCAGACGTACACGAGTCCCTAATCTCTCCAAGTGGGCATTTTTGTAATTACACAAGTAGCCCACCATGCATCAAGACTCAGATTTCCACTCCAAAGGTCAAGGGCAATTCGGCCAACTGCCCCGATTCCTCGGTGGAGCTTCTTGATCCGACCACTCAGGGCGCGACCCCGCACGCATCGCTCAATCATCGACCCAACGCCCCCGGCTACATTTGTAATCTTTCATTTGTAACTCAATACTTGTATGTACGTGTTGGGTCATTTTAACACTTGTCATCAAAGTACACTTACCGCAGATTGTAAGTTGCTCAAATGTCCCCAATTCTCAAACAGTGTTTTGCCTTGCGACTCTTACCTGTTCACCCTTTACGCTGCATTTGGTATCAGAGTGGACCGGTGCCGGAGAGGCATCTAACTGCTTTACCCATTCGGAGGACTACCTCGTACAAGCCGTCAGCGCATCTTGCATATCAAGACTTTGTGACTACAATGTGAGGCGAGCGCATGTGAAGACCAGCAGCGGTTCTTCAGTGATGACTTCAGCGATGGAGGAGCAGAACGTGACTATGCACGCAAACCTAAAGCGGCAGCGAATGCTCGGGTGGCAGGCTATGCGGCTGCTGAGTCAGTCCGATGGCTCCAATAGCCAATCTGGTCACGGATTCAACGGCGGTAATCCAGCTGCCCCAATGGCGTTGAACCAGCCACAACGTCTACAGCGGGAATGATAGGTGGCACCGGACGACAAGCGTGGATTGACGAGGAACTCGCGAACCATATCTTTGTGCTCGAGGGAATCAACAACATCTGCTCCAACAGCTCAACATTGCGATGGAGGCTCTTCGCAGAACGAGTGCATGAACGGCAGTGCTTGTCAAGATAAACACCCAACTCTCGAACAAACCTAAGATTCTTCTGGTCCCTCCTCAATCATTCGATCGTGCAAATTCCAAAGGACCAGCGATGCGGATGTGGCTGACGAGCATGGAGGTGTACTTCACCGTTGATGGGGTCAACGACAATCTGAAGAAAATTGACCTCGGGGCTGCGCTTCTGTGTGGCACGGCATTAAGTTGGTGGTCTGACCTAAAGGCCATCCAACAGCAGCAGGAGACTAGCGGGGCCACATAATCAGCCAACGGCGACCGTCTCGTATCGTCAATTGTAGGCATTCTACCCTTGGAGTAGATCAACCCGCAATGGCAAGACGCGTTGACGCCACCAACCAACTGGAGTGAATTCTCGTACACTATTCTTACACGTTTTGGTGGCCGAACAAGAAGTTTGACGCTCCATATAAACTCCAGCACCTCTGTCACCAGTCCAGTGTGGCAGAGTACATGTGGAGATTCCAAGAGATCATCACTGTTGCAGAAAATCCCTCCCAATGAACTCTGTTTTCACTACAATAGCAGCCTCAAACGGTACATCAGGAGAGTGATCACCATCTTTGCCATCCAAAATGACGTACCACGAATGATCACAACCGTAGAAAGGATCGACGGCACCAAGTACAACACTCAGATCCAAGAATTCTGTCACTTGGGCGAGGATCCAAGCGATCACCATCTTTGTTTTATTCTTCACAAACAATACAGGAGCGACATATGGTGATGTGGATGGGCAGATGAATCCTTGACCGAGAATCTTGTGGAGTTGCTTTTTTAACTCGATCAGCTTTTGGTTGCTCATCGGGTAGGCTCCTCGACCTGTGGATCGGTTGCGCCATTTCAGTTTGATGGGGTGGTCAATTTTGCGTTGAGGTGGTAAGGTTTTCAGGGGTTTGTTGGGGAAGACATCCACAAAATCTCGATGAGAGGCACGAACTCCTCCGGAACCATCGCAAGCTTTGTTGATGCCAATGAGGCCAACGAGGCTGATGATGCTGATGAGGCTGATGATTGAGCTGCTGCCACTTCCGCTTCCTCCATTGGTTTGGGATGTACGAGCCATGCGTGAGCTCCTTGTTGTATACAATGCTTGGCCATGTTGAACGGTATTGGCTGCACAGGTCATTGCTTCTCGTTTGTTGCGGTTCCCTCTGTTGCTTCCACCTCTACTGCTTCTGCTATTGACCTTTCCCCTACGCGGGGGAGTTGTCACTTGGTGCTGTTGATTTCCACGTAGACGTCGCCACTGTTCCAGTCGATTTGTGGATTGTGCTGGTATAGGAAACTGCGTCCGAGAATGAATTTGTGATCATTCATTGAACATGACCTCAAGACTGTTACATACCGCAAGTCTCCCACTTGGTTTCGTAGTGGTTCTCGGAGTTGCTGCATCTGCAATCTTCCGTTGATGGTTTTCCCTTCAAACACCCCTGGTTCATTCTGCAAACCCAGCTTTCAAACTCTGTCGTTGCTTACAATACTGTGAGAGGCCCCTCCATCAAGTAGTGCCGGTACCGTTCTTCGACAATTTCGATCTTGGGGTTGCACTTTTAGTTGTATTGACGGTTGGTCGTCCTCGTACCTCTCGTTGAATTTAGCAACCTCAGAACCCACCAAACCCTCTACGTCGTAGAGGGTTTCTGAGGTTGCTAAACTCAACGAGAGGTACGAGGACGACCAACCGTCAATACAACTAAAAGTGCAACCCCAAGATCAAAATTGTCGAAGAACGGTACCGGCACTACTTGATGGAGGGGCCTCTCACAGTATTGTAAGCAACGACAGAGTTTGAAAGCTGGGTTTGCAGAATGAACCAGGGGTGTTTGAAGGGAAAACCATCAACGGAAGATTGCAGATGCAGCGACTCCGAGAACCACTACGAAACCAAGTGGGAGACTTGTGGGATGTAACAGTCTTGAGGTCATGTTCAATGAATGATCACAAATTCATTCTCCAACGCAATTTCCTATACCAGCACAATCCACGAATTGACTGGAACAGTGGCGACGTCTACGTGGAAATCAACAGCACCAAGTGACAACTCCCCCGCATAGGGGAAAAGACAATAGCAGAAGAAGCAGAGGTGGAAGCAATAGAGGGAACCGCAACAAACGAGAAGCAATGACCTGTGCAGCCAATACCGTTCAACGTGGCCAAGCATTGTATACAACAAGGAGCTCGCACGTGGCTCGTACATCTCAAACCAATGGAGGAAGCAGAAGTGGCAGCAGCTCAATCATCAGCCTCATCAGCATCATCAGCCTCGTTGGCCTCATCGGCATCAACAAAGTTTGCGATGGTTCCGGAGGAGTTCGTGCCTCTCATCCGAGAGTTTGCGGACGTCTTCCCCAACAAACCCCTGAAAACCTTACCACCTCAACGCAAAATCGACCATCCCATCGAACTGAAATAGCGCAGCTGATCCACAGGTCCAGGAGCCTACCCGATTAGCGACCAAAAGCTGATCGAGTTAAAAAAGCAACTCGACAAGATTCTCGGTCAAGGAATCATCTGCCCATCCACATCACCATACGCCGCTCCTCTATTGTTTGTGAAGAATAAGAAAGAAAAAATGTGAATGTGCATGGACTACCAGGCTTTGAATGATGCTGTTGTGAGGAATTGTTACCCGCTCCCCCAAGCAGACGAACTTTTGACCAGGTCCAAGGAGCTCAAATATTCACCAAAATCGACCTACGCACCAGTTATCACCAGATATGCATGGCAGAAACTGACATAAAATGGACGGCATTCCAAAGACACTACCGGCATTCTTGGTCATGGCCATGCCATTTGGACTCACGAATGTCCCATCGACATGCATGGCGGCAATGAACAACATTTTTTGGTGTACAACCACACCCCAGAGGAGAACGATGGACATGTCTGAAAGTTTCTTGAAGCTTTACAAAAATAGAGATTCTTAAGCAAAATCTCAAAGTTTGACTTCGGTTGCCATTCAATCGAGTTTTTGGGTGATGTCATCAACTGCGCACGGATCACCATGGATCCAAAAAAGTGGCAGCAGTCACTGATTGACAAATGGCGACCATTGTCTTAGACGTCCAAGTTTTCCTCGGCTTCTCCAATTACTACCAGCGTTTTGTACAGGATTATGCCCAAGTGTCAGCGCCTCTTTCCAACCTCACTAAAAAACTAAATAAGTGGAGATGGAAAGACAGAAATCAAGATGCTTTCATCGCATTACGGAACGCTCTGACCTTGGTGCCAGCCCTACGATTGGCTGATCCAACGGCCGACTACGTCATGGCTACAGACGCCTCAGATCGAGCCATTCTCACGGTTCTCCTACAGGATCATGGAAGCATTGAGCAACAAGTCGTGTATATGTCGCAAACGTTTCGTGGACCGGAACTCAACTACATTGTACACGAGGAGATGCTGGCAGTCGTACATACATTCAAGACATGGCGGTGCTATCTTGAATACTACCGATGCATCGTACACACCGACAATCACATACTAAAACATTTGAAGACACAGCCAAACCTCAGTCAACGTCAAACCCGATGGATGGAGATTCTTGAATCTGGATTCGACAACGATGCTGAATCCGGCCAGGTAAAACTAACCCTGTAGATTTGCTCAGCCACGGCCCAAACTTAATGGCTGAAGCAGCGACGCTTCAACTTCAGCGAGATCCATATCTCAAGAAGTTATTCACAGGTGACTACGACTAGCATGGCGGATACAACCAGTCCAAGTTCTGGCACGATGCACCCTATTGACGACAATGATTCACTCGCCAGGTGATTGTACCTCCGAACAACGAGCTCTGTTTTATAATGCTCGGGGAGTGCCACAACACCGGTCCATGTGGACATTTTGGACAAGACAAGACACTGAAGAAGCTGGAAAAGCACTACTGGTGGGGCAAGATGTAAACCGACATGGCCAACGTCTGCAAATCCTACGACATGTGTCAATGACAAAAACACCGACGCACCCAGCCACCTGAACTTCTGTAGCCGTTGCTCATTCTGACGGAACGGTGGACCAACATCTCCATGGACTTTTTCACTGGATTTCCAGTCACATCCAAGTGGTATGACGCAATCCTCGTGGTTGTCCACAGGTTTTCTGAAATATCCCACTTTACACCGACAATGACCACCATCACCGCAGAAGGAACAACATGGCTGTTTCTAAACAAGAAGCATCACGAGCAATAGAGACTGGCCTTAATTGATGACTCGTTACGGCTATCGGATCCAGCTTTGTACAGTGTTCCACCCTTAAACCGACGGCCAAACCAAGGGGATCAATCAGACGCTCAAGCAACTTCTCTGAACATTATGCGAAACACATGGGACGGATTGGAAAGCCAAACTCTTGAATGCCGAACTCGCATATGACTTGGCGACGTCCACCGCAATGGGTAAAACTCAGTTGAAAGTCGTACATGGCAAACTTTCCGCCACACTAATTGGAATTCACAGTCAAAGAAACATTCCCACGATCGACATCCAAAGCTGTAGTTTCCTGACCATTTGGGAAGAAACATTACATATGCTCGTTCAGACGCAAGCGGCAATGAAGAGAGCAGCTGACCAACATCTCAACGACGACAAGTTTGCCACTAGTGAAAAAGTTCTCCTCAGCTTAGCAAACAACAAATTCCAAGAAGCCAACTTTTTTAAGCTTAAACCCCAGTTGTTGGGACCATTTGATATCAAGAACATGTAAATCCCCAAGGTTGCTTGACTCAAACTCCCGGACACTATGCAAGTTTATCTGGTGTACCACATCAGCAAACTAAAACATTACTGGGAACCCAACGAAAACTTCCCGGGTAGGGATGTGCCTCCCCCTCCTCCTGCACAAGTGAACTAGGATACATAGTACGTCATCGAGGACATCCTCGGCCATTGAGGACGTGGGAAAACAATGAAACATCTTGTCAAGTGGTATGGTTACGATGCTGCGCATAACAACTGGGAACCCTACATCAACCTCCGTGACATCAATCATTTGGTCGATGGATATTACTGTTGTCATTGGGCTAAATCTATGCACGTGTCAAGAAGTTACGACTTAAGTGGGGGGATTGTTTCATACAAGATGTACACAAGTCCCGAATACTTTTGGCTGGGAAATCATGTCATTACACAAATAGCCCACCACACATCAAGATCGCAATTTTCACTTTGATGGTTGAGGGCAATTCAATCAACTGCCCTTGCCCTCCAACAATCCTTCTCACACATACTAACAAATTCAACCACTTTTGAGAATCATCAATAGAAGCGTCACAACCTTTTGGTCGACTTCTCAATGCATTGAGATGTATCAAGTTTTGGAAAGATGCATCTTGCATTTTTACCGTCGATCTTTGAAGCCCCCCGATTACTCAGTGGAGCTTCTTGATCTGAGCACTCACAACGCAACTCCACACGCATCGCTTAACGATCGACCCAACGACCCCGACTACATCTCATTTGTAACTCAACACTTCTGTACATGTGTTTGATCATTTTGACACGTGTCATCAAAGTACATTCACCACTAACCATAGATTACTCAAGTGTCCCAAATTCTCAAACCGTGTTGTACTTCTCAACTCTTACCTGTTCACCGTCTACGTCTTATACTGAACGGAGCGTAGATGGTGAACAAGTAGAAATAACGAGGCACAACACAGTTTGAAAACTTGGAACACTTGAGCAATTCATAACTACTTCAATGACAAGTGTCAAAATGATCGATCACATACATACAAGTGTTGAGTTATCAATGAGACGTAGTCAGGGTCGTCCAGTCTACTGTTGATCGACGCGTGTGGAGTCGCGTCGTGAGTGGTCGGATCAAGAAGCTCCCTCGAGGAATTTGGGGGCTTGGAATATTGAAGGCAAATATGCAAGTTGTATCTTCATTAATTTCGATGTTTCTCGATGCGTTGAGACGTCAACCAAAAGGTCATGATAACTTTGTTGATGATTCTTGAAAGTGGTTTAAGTTTTCAGAATGTCCAAGAAGGAACACCAGAGGGCGAGGGCAGTTGGTCGCATTGTCCTCGACAGTCAGAGTGAAAATTGGGGTCTCGACGTGCATTAGGTCATTTGCGTAATGAGAGAAATGCCCACTCTAGAGGTTTAGAGACTCTTGTACATCTGGTATGTAACCCTTCCTCCCATTTAAGTTGTAACATCCTTGCGTGTGCACAAATGTAGCCCGGTGACGGCAATAGTACCTGTCGATCAGATGATCGATGTTGTGGAGGTTGTCAAAGGGTTCCCAAATGTTATGCGAAGTGTCATAGTCATGCTACTTGACAAGATATCGTGTCGTCTTGCTACAACGTTGATGGCCAAGGATTTCCTCAATGAAGTACTCTCTATTCTTGTCTTCTTGTATAGGAGGAGGGAGAGGCACATCTCTGCCCAGAAAGTTCTCGCCAAGGTCCTAGTAGTGCTGGAGACAACTGATGTGGAACATCGGATGAACTAACATAATGTGAGGGAGTTTGAGTCACGCAACCACAGATTTTTGCATGCGCTTGATCTCAAATGGTCCCAACCATCGAGGTTTGAGTTTCAAATAGTCAGCTCCGCGGTGTTTGATGTTAGCCTAACTGAGGAGAACCTAGTCACCAATGGTGAACACATCGTCGCTACGGTGTCGGTGAGCTGCTCAATTCATTGTCACTTGTGTCTTCGCAAGCATATGCCATGTTTCATCCCAGATGGTGGAGAAATCACGGCATTGGACGTCAATCACGAGAATGTTGCTCTGGTTGTGAAGTCTGGCTGGTGTGACGGAAGTTTTCCATACACCACTTCAAACAAAGTTTTACGCATTGAGGTGGATATTGATGAGTTTCATGCACTTTTGGCAGTCAAGATTTCTCCTGTCCAATCCATCCCGTGTGGTTTGCATAATGTTTGGAGAACTTCTTCGAGCATCTGATTGGTCCACTCGGTTTGGCCATCGGTTTGGGGGTAGAATGCCGGTGAATGCTAGATCCCACTGCCATAGCAAGTCATCAGTTCACGCCAAAAACGGCTGGTCACTCGACCGTCTCTCTTGCTTGTGATGGTTCTCACCACGTGGTGTAGCCGCACGATGTTTTCCCTTCAGCAATGACAGCGGTCGTCATTGGGATAAAGTGAGGCACTTTGGAAAATCTGTCCACAACCAAGAGGATTACCCTAGTGCTTTTTTGTTTTGACATTAGATGTTTAATGGGGGATGACGAATTCATTTATTTGGCTCCACGCTGGGTGTTTTTCTCCTCAAAACGAATATGTTATAATGTTTTTCCAAGTTTCGTTTGGCCCTCGAGGACCGAGCGAAACAAAAAACGTGATCGCGTGATCCCACACGGTCACGCGATTGCATCAATTCCTTTGTCAGATGTGCGCCGACACTGAGAAATGTGCCTACGAGGTCTGAAATGGATTGCTTGTGAGCGTAAATAACGTGAATTCTGAGCTATGGCTTGATGTAATTTTGCTCGATTAGAATACGGAGAATTAATTGTTCCTGGAGACGAATCAAGACTACACATGGTAAATCATTTTAGAGGGCAAAATCATGAAGCAATACGGTATGTCATATGCATCGGGTGTGACTGGTACTGCGGTGACAAAGTCCATGGAGATGTCGGTCCACAGTTCTGTTGGAATGGGGAGTGGTTGCAGAATTCCAGGTGGCTGTGTCCGACGGGATTTTTGCCGCTAACACGTGTCATAGGATTTTCAAAAGTTGACCATGTCTTTGTGCATCTTTTCCCACCTGTAGTGCTTTGCAATCTTCTTCAGTGTCTTGTCTTCTCCAAAATGTCCACATGGATTGGCATCGTGGCACTCCTCGAGCAGCATGCGGCGGAGTTTGTCATTTGGAGGTACGACCACCTGGCGAGTGAATTTTTGTCGCCAATAGGGTGCGTCATGCCAGAACTTGGGCTTGTCGTATTTGCCATGCTGGTCATAGCCACATGTAAACAACTTCTTGAGATACGCATCTCACTGAAGTTGAAGTGTCGTCGCCTCAGCCATTAAGTGTGGTCGGTGGGTGAGATCACGTGCAGGTTTGGTTTTGCCCGGCCGATACTCGATATCGTAGTCAAACCCAGATTCAAGAAACTCCATCCATCGTGTTTGACATCGACCGAGGTTTGGCTGCATCTTCAATTGTTTCAGTGCATGATGGTTGGTGCGTATGATGCATTGACAACATGCAAGATAGCACCGCCATGACTTAAATGTATGTACGTCCGTCAGCATCTCCTTCTTGTGTACGGCATAGTTGAGTTCCAGTCCACACAAATTTCACTGCACATACACGACTGGTTGTTCTCCGCTGCCATGATCTTGTAGGAGAGCCGCGCCAATGGCTCAGTCGGGGGCGTCCGTAGCCATGACATAGTCAATCTTTGGATTCGCTAATCATATGGCTGGCACCATGGTCATGGTGTTCCGCAAAGCGGTCAACGCTTCTTGTTTGTTGTCTCCCTACTGACTCTTGTTTTGTTTTTTAGTGAGACTGAAGAGAGGAGGTGACACTCGGAGTCATCTTCTACAAAACCCCGGTAGTAATCACAGAAGCCCAAGGAAAACATGAATTTCACAGCCATTGGTCGGTGTCAGCCAATGAGCGACAACTGCCACTTTTCTCATATCCATGGTGATCCGTCCGCAGTTGATGATGTGACCCAAAAACTCGATTGAACGACGACGGAAGTCGCATTTCAAGATTTTTCCAGGAAAATCTCTCTTTGTTAAGATTTTAGAACTTTTCGGAGATGTCTGTCTTACTCCTTCCGGGTGCAGCTGTACACTTGGATGTTATTGAGGTAAATCACGATAAAATCGTTGAGGTATGGGCCAAAAATGTTGTTCATTGTCACCATGAATGTCCCCAAGACATTTTTGAGTCCAAATGGCATGACCATGCTCGAAATTCCTATAGCACGTTCGGGATGCCGACTTATCGATGTTGGGATCAACCACGTGGATCTGGTGATAACCGTCGCGTAGGCCGGTTTTGGTGAAAATTTGGACTCCTCGGAGTTGGTCAAAGTTTTTGTCGACTTGACGAAGAGGGTAGCAGTTCTTGATGGTAGCATCGTTCAACGCCCGGTAGTCTACGCACATTCTCATTTTGCCAGTTTTCTTTTTCGCGAAAAGTACTAGTGCGACGTATGGTGACGTGGATGGGCGGATGAACCCTTGACCAAGCATTTCGTCGAGTTGCTTTTTCAACCTGGTCAGCTCATGGTCGATCATTCGATAGGTCCCTCGAACTGTGGGTCGGATGCCCAGTTTCAGCTTGATACGATAGTCGATGTCGCGTTGAGGTGGTAAGGCTGTTGGGAGTTCTTCAGAGAAGACGTCCACACACTCTCGGATGAGAGGTGCGAACACCTCGGGAACCATCATGAATTCTGTTGGTGCCGATGAGGCTGATTACGCTAGTGAGGCTGATGAGGCCAATGAGTTAGTCGTTGCCACTTTTGCTTCTTCTATTGGCTTGAGATGCACAAGTCATGCACAAGCCATGCAAGAGCCCCTCGTTGGACACAGTGCTTGGCCACGTTCAGTGGTATGGATAGCCCAGGTCGTAGCTTCTCGGTCACAGTGGCTTCCTCTGCTGCTTCCACCTGTACTGTTTCCGACTTCGTAATCCCCCATGCGTAGAAGTTGTCGCTTGGCGTCGTTGATTTCCACGTAGACGTCGTCACTGTTTCAATCAATCTGCGGACTGTGCTTGTGCAAGAAAGCGTGTTCAATAATGATTTTGTGATCACTCATTGGACATGAGCTTAAGACCGCTAGATCCCGCAAGTCTCCCACTTGTATTTGTACTAGTTCTTGGAGTCTTTGCATGTGCAGTCTTCCGTAGACGATTTTTCCTTCAAACACTCCCGGTATTGTTTGCAAACCCAGCTTTCGAACCACGTCCTTGCTTACAGAGCGGTAAGAGGCCCCCCCATCCAATAGTGTCGGTACTGTTTTTCCATTCTTGCAACCTCAGGGCTGTACTTTTAGGAGTATTATCACTTGGTCATGTTGAAGATTTGCCCCTGTGCATGCCCAAGTGCAGCGTAGGGAGACGTTGGCAAGCCGCGAGAGAGAGGAAAGTCCTCGCAGTTGGATGTAGTGGCTTAAGGATTTCTTGGATCCAAAAATAGAGGATTTCAATTGAACGTTGTCAAGTCGCTGAATCAGGTGGAAGTTTTTTCACTAGAATTGGACAAGGAACGAGGGAGATATGGGCTTCCAAAGTTGGGGTGTGCACAACGGCTCTGGGAGTCGGCCGCGGTTCGATTGCCAGTGAATAATCGACCAGACTAAGCAACAAATGTCCATATGGAGATTTCTCTTGGGAAGGGCTGCCAAGGCGTCCGGTGAATGATCCGCCGGATGCCAGTGGTGCAGTTTGTTACTGAGGGACAGCCAGAATTCTGGCTCGGCGTCCAAAACTCAGTATTACGTTTTGTTACTCGGGGACTTCGGACTGCAGGTCAGGGAACAGGTTTTGACCCACATCAATCCCCATCACCAAACGAGATGATTAACTCATCAAAACAGACCCAAAAGGCGTGGGGGGTAACGCCACTACGTGTAGGGACATCTGCGCCTCTGGAATGGCATTTTTTATGGGTCCTTGATGAGTGAGGGCGCCTCGGTGGGCAACGTGGTGCGCGCCACCGACTGAGTGGCTGGTTTGAGTGCTGCGCTTTGGTTGACGTAGCGAGAGCTACGCTGATCTGAATCGCGCACAGTGTGGTGTGTTGGAGGGCTCATTACCAGCCCTACAAATGTTCAGATCATGTTCATGGCTTAAAAGTAATGCAAAGATTGCGTTATTCCCTTCGTAAAAGTTACTATCTCACAAGTGCCTTACACTCTGAGAAACAAAGTGTGAGGCGACCAGAAAGCTCGTGCTTCGACTGAGAATCCAAACGACAAAACAGAGAAAGCCGTTAACACCAGGTACAAATCCATCGGAGAACATTGGAATTGCCTCCACGTGGGGGCCGTTTCCTAAGAGGTCGTCCTCGTACCCCTCGTCAAACTTTGCGATCTCATGAACCCGTTACGGCATTGCAATCCGTTCAGATGGGCGATCATTTGGCGCATATCGCTCATCTCAAACAAGAGTTGTACCTTTCACTCCTGCCCCTTTCCATTTCCCGACTCATTTGACTGCGACTTCTCCCCCTTTTCTGGCTTGCTACTTGCTTTGGCAGTTTCCAGCGATGTGCCTGACTTTTTTGTAGCTGTAGTAGCTGCCTGTATCTTTTTGGTTGATGACGTCCACTTCCATCAGAGTTGAGAAGTCTTCCAACTTGCTCCTTTTGTTGCTATAGTAATTGTGGTTGGGAGGTCTCTAGCTGTAGGACTCCTCGACTCGAGCGTTGTAATCAACGTCGTAAATCCATTGTCCTGGTGCGATCATCCACAGTAGATCGTTTTGGATGCTGAAGATGGCGATAGCTAGCCAAATGTCCTGTTTGAGCCCGTTGTTGTAGTGAAAAAAAAGTTCGTCGAGGGCGATGTTTGCTCCAGTGATGATCTCTCGGAATCTCAGCGTGTACTCTGCCACGCTGGAATGCTAACGTAGACGCTGTAGCTTGTACCGAGCATCAGACTTCTTGTTCAACCATCCAAAACTTACGAGCATTGCGCACGAGAACTGGCTCTAGTCGGTTGGTGGCGTTTGCACGTCTTGCCATTGCGGGTCGATCTAGTCGAAGGGTAGAATGCCTATGGTTCACGATATGAGGCGAGCGCCATTGGTCGTTGATGAGACCCCCCCCCCTCTCAGTCTTGTGCTGTCGCTAGATAGCCTTCATGTCAGACCACCAACTTAATGTCTTGTCACAAGGAATCGCGGCCACGAGGTCAATTTTCATCCAATCGTCGTTGACCCCATCAGTGGTGAATTACATCTCCAAGCTCGTCAGCCACATCCAAACCGTTGGTCCTTTGGAACTTGCGGGATTGAACGGTTCAGGCAGGGCCGGAAGAATCTTGGTGTTTCTCTCAACAATCACTGCCACTCGTGCACTTGCGTTGCAAAGAGCCTCCATTGCAACATTGAGTTGTTGGAGCAGATGGTTGTTCATCCCCTCGAGCGCGACGATACTGTCAAA